>CM061536.1:20436211-20488082 GCA_030545055.2 Neoaliturus tenellus | reverse complement strand
TTATTCCAAGAAGAAAAGTTGAATCCAAAGAATTCAAACCTAAAATCATTCAATCCCACTTTTTATTATTTTTAAATTATATTTTAATTTCCGATTTTCATAAAGGCATTTTTTCCCTTTTAATAAATCTAAATAATTATTTACAGATACGAAAATCATAACCACAAAGTGCATTTCTGCTTTAAAAATTTCCTCCTTAGCCTACCTTATATCTATTTTTGACAAAAAGTATCAAAACGTATTTATCAGATGTCATATGTAACATAACCGCTCCAACAGGCCAACAAACACTAGGCCTATCGATACATCGATTTGCAAATTTCGATAGCGATAGTGAGCATCCGAGTTTGATTAACACGGAGTCATTACTCGATCTGGGTCACTGAGCCCAAGGTCCTAGGTCGAAGCTTTGTTCCACACGCAAGCTGCTCGTAACTCTACGTAAGGCTGATTTTTATAGACTCGTTTTCAATCAAATCCACCTCCGAACGTGAACGTTATACGCACGAATGTGTTGCAAGTCTATTCATTCCGGTTTAATCAAAGGGTTTATAGAAAGGGTTTATCTTAAGAGTGTTTATAGATTAATTTCCGCTGAGGTTTCAATGTGGTAGAAACGTATGTGAAGTAGGTTTAGGTGTTATTACGTTGTCTATACCAAACAAGTCCCTGGCATCTAATGAACTTGCCCTTACAATCTGAGTTTTCGGTACGATCGAGAAAAAGATGGTAGGTTTTTTGATTGTTCAAAACTGGACGGACCTAGGTGCCTTTGGTCATTGGGCTGTTAATGAATGATCGTGGCGATAAATTAGGTAATCTTTTTCAGTAATAAATCTAACCTTATCTGATCCATCACCGTTATCACATTATTCAGTCATATTCAACTTAAAATACGCACCATAGAGTGTGTCCGAATAAAAATATATTTATTAAAATAATATAGATAGAAAATTATTAAGTGGGTACTGTATTAATTCAAGTCATTACATAGTAACTTACTTTCATTAGAAAACAAAATAAATCATCTGAAGTTACAGCAGCATTGACAAAAAAAGAGATTCGCCCAATAAAAACCCAATCAACCCAAAACCCCGAAAATTAATTTCCGTGAAATTAACCGCAAATTACCTTGTGTAGACAATTCTCTCGGTTTGTTCCGCGGACGAAAGTTTGTCGCTGGAAATGGAATATCCTTGCGGAAGCGGTCGGAATTGTTTTCCGCGTAAACGGTTTGAGCTGCTGCGAGCCCCAGCCCACCTGGGGATAATGATATATGGAGCTCCGCTACTCGGCTACTGTACCGGGCCCGAATTAATTGTCCGACACGGTACAATTGGCAGGCTGCTGCAGCGGGGGCGTGCCCGGTAGTTCCCACAACCCCACACCTGCCGTGGCAATGGACACCAACTTCTTGGCTCTGGACATGCTACCTCACATGGCTTATCGTCAAGATTTCTGTTATAGTTACAGATTACTTTAGTAACAGGATCTTCCGTAAAATACAGGGAAGGAATTTATTGTCCTGAATTTCTTGGGGAAGAAACATTTAACGTATGTAATCGTTGATAATAAACGACGTTGATTTTGTTCTTTCGGAGTTTTTATGATATGAGGCAAAAAACAAGTAATGGAAGATAATAATGTGCAGAAGACATACTATTCTGACTTCGGCTTGAGTATACACCACTGCATTCTACCAACATGAAATATTTCAGAAAAATCCTCCGTAAGATAGTCTTATTAAGTGACCATCAGAAAGAGGGTGCAATTAGAAGGTTTTATAAAAGTCCACAAAACAGCCATAAGGTGTCATAATGGTCATGTAACGTAAAAATTCCTTTATTTTTTCGGGGTTTAAGCAAAAATATATCAGGTATACATGTGTGTTCAAGTTTTACGTCTGATGAAGGGCGCAGTTAATTGTCGATTAACTTCCATTCTAACGCGTTCTTAGCAAAAAACATGTAATGAGGCACACACATTATATATTGAACAAAAACAACAAAAAGAAAGAAAAAAAGTCAATCACTGAGAGAAGAAAATCAGTAAAAATTCAATTTACAACTTGTACAAATGTAATTCCCTCTACATTATACACTGTATAAACCTATATGTGTTGTAAAACTAAAACAACTGTAATCTAACAGTACTATGATGGCAATCAACGAAAAATATTACTAGGACTTCAAAAGGTTATTAAAAAAATCCGTATCTCGTCCACTATGGAAAGGTTCCTAAACAAACTTTCCAGTCAACTGGCGGGTTTGGAGAGTTCATGTTGAACAGCGTTGTTCAGTACTTAACCTAGATACAAGCAACTATACGATGTACCAATAAATCGAAATTTGAAAATTTGTCCCTCAGTGCATACGGCCGGCGTGGGTCCGTACAGCATTGTCCGTGGGTTGTAATAGCATTGTCGCTGCAAGGATTGATTTCAACGCTTGTTTGAAGGCTGGTGCAGGGTGTAATGCAATGTTTATGCATATGGTGGTACAGGCAGTCCGCATCCTGCCGCAGAGTTGCTCGCCACCCTTGTGCCAACGTTTGCGAAACTTTGCCATACGCGTTCAAACAACGGATCAAGGCTGTATAATTGGAGCTTATTGTTCCATCGGGTCAGGTTAAACTGTGGCTAAGGTTCTGTTGAACTTATCCTTTTGCGGGGGTGAGTTACTGGTTGGTAGTTGGTGTAGATAAAGAGTTACATGAATCTCCGCTCTACTAGATCATAGTATTTTATATATAGGCCTACAGTGTAGTTGAAAAGTCGCGGACAGTGAAATATATTTTTTATCATTATAGATATACAGTATAGGTAACTTGGTATATCAATAATAGCCATAAATTTCTACCCTTTTAAGCTATTATCACTTTTAAATCCCCTTAAGGGGGACGGTTCCCGAGGAGTCAGCTAAAATTCTTGCAGCATTGGTCGATTTTGGCATCAAATTATAGGTCTAAAATGCAGAGTACAGTGCCGCAAACTACAAACTTCAGATGGATGATCAAGACGGAAATGGCAGCCAAACAAAGTTTCCATTAAAAAACATATGGATAAAAACTTAAAGTGCAATAACGTTCTTAGTACTCAATTCTTTTGACGTCGGGTTTATGGCTTTTTACTCCAAATGCAAAGACGTTTTGTGACAGAGGCCAAATTATTTTTTATTTAAAGACTTTTTAGGGAATATCTCTCTAGGAAGTCTTACAGAAATATGCTGTGGCCTTTGACAAATCACACATAATCTTAAACGTCTTTGCATGTTTTGGAGTAATAAGCCACAAACCCGACGTTACCGTTTCATTACTTTTCAACCACACTGTATTTATTTTCCTCGGTTTTAAAAAGCCAACATAATTTCCACCTTTTCGTTTAATAGTAACAGATACCTTAAAACACCTCAATGAGCATGAAAAAAACATGAAAACCCCTATGGTACAAAAGTGTATATTCCTTCAAAGAAAAAAGTTCAATGAGTTAATTGTCGTAATTGTCAATTAATTGTCGAGTTAATTGTCGAGACAACTGGCGGCGGTAATGAAATACGCTAGAAATGGGTTCTAAGGTTTTTTTTTATTATTTTAGTGTGCCTAGTCTTAGTTGTCCTAGAGGTTCACAACTATTTAAATGAAGTAACAATACTCTTATAAACAAAGAAATAGACTATCTTGTTAAAAAAAATGTCAAGGTGATAGTGGAAATGAATACAAATATGTTATTGTTTACATAGAAAACACAAAAATCTAATTTTCAAGTCTACATATAACCGTAAGTGTAATAAAATGCATACAATCACAAACATAACGACCTCCAAGACCCTGTCGTTACCGCATCAATGTAGAAACGGCGATCAGCTGTGATGCTCGGGACGATCAGCTGATCGTAATCACTGTTATCAGCTGGTGTGCGTCTAATTACCGCGGGTGTTTGTTTTTCCCGCCGTTTCCCCACGGCTAAGTGGGCAGGCATGACTGGCGACGGACGATGAATAGCCCTTGTAAGGATAATTTTATATTCACGCCTGTCGGGTTAACCAGGACCACTCTGTGAGAAATGGCCACGGCTCGCCGATTTTCAGAGAAAGCCGGCGAATGATGCGTCGTTTGGGTAATCTGTTGCAATCGTTAGCCCAACTTTCCGGGGTGTAGGCCTATGTGGCCTGGCAAGGGCTAATTGTGGTCGATCACTGCGACGTGTGAAACGAATCCTTAAACTGTACTGACCATGAATAAATGGTTTAAAATTAGCTGGCTGTTTTCAAAAGTTTTATCGTTGAATTGCTTATATTATCTTTTGTTGGTAGAAAGACTTAATAAAAAAATAAGCCTTTATGTTTACACTAGCTTACCCGCCATGCTTTGCTGTGCCATAACTTGAGAAATTTTTTCCCCTTCTGGTGAGCTCGTTCGCTACCCTCACTTGCCACAAGTCTCATATTCTCCAGTTGTTTTACTATACTATTACTTTTTTATACCAATCTTCCCTCAATACTCTAAAGAGAACCGCTGTTAAGGAATTAATATTCCTTAATGTAATAATACGTTCTGATAAAAAAATGTTGCTTCCATAAGAATAACACGGGAACTTATAAGATATGTGAGGCTGAGCATTATGGAGAAATCTGGGGGGAAAACTATCCTATATGTTCCTCCTGGTTTTAAGCTACCTTCCCACCAAATTTCAACCAAATCAGTTCAGCCGTTTTCGAGATATAAGTGGTCTAACTAACAAGACTTTCTTTTATGATTTAGTTGTTTAAAACTTCAAACCTGATAATAGCATAGTTTAACAAATTCCTGACACTGTGAAATGTAACAAAAGTCCCTTTCACCCTATTTTCATTCAATAGAGAAACCACAAATAGTTGAATTCATATCTTATTATTTAAATTTAGCTTTTAAGAACGAAAGAATATTAGGTATACTAATGAAAATTTGAAATTCAGCCCAAGGACATCTACAAAACTAGAAGTCAAATAATTATTTTACTGTCGAAACTTTTCTTTCTTCCTTATAACCATTTTAGTTTATAAACCGCATAATATTAACTTAGAATCATTCTTGTATATTTGGCATACTTGTACTTTAAAGAAATAACTGAAAACAAACGTGTACTATAATTAAAATCTCTTCATAGAAAAACTTTTAATGTTTATTTAGTGTAACAACTGTGTTACATGTGCGATGGACCAATAAGTATACATTAACACCAGAATAAGTACTAAGGCGGCGACACATTACCGGACTTTTCACCGGATCGAGCACCGGACCGAGCATCGCAGTGAGCAAAAACAGCAAGTCCGGTAGTGTGTGTTAGGGTACATCAGACCGAGCACCGGACTTAGCATTGGACCGACGATCGGACCGACGATCGTACCGAGCGCTCTGGCGAAACATCAAAGAAAAGATCGGTCCTGTATACGGTCCAATGTATGGTAGTGTGTCAGGGTCAATTTTGCTCCGAACCCCGTACCGAGCGTCGCCTCGAACGCTCGTGACGGAAAGCCCCTCCCTCACCACCACACCCTCTAGCGCTCTCACTCACTCACGCTCTCCCTCTCTCTCTAAACTTCCTTCACCTCGCTCAGTGGATTCGTCAGGTACGTTGCTAGGTCCGATGTCTTGTTCGGTGAAATGTTCGGAGTAAATTTACGTCCTTGTACGATTTAATGTTCGGTGCGATGCTCGGTCCGATGTACGGTCCGGTGGAAAGTCCGGTAGTTTGTCTCCGCTTTACAGGTTCACCCTTTTGCGTTACACCACACTCCAACAGGTCCTCTGAAGAATTCTCATCCTCCCCTTCACGGATATCCTTCGGCCGAGAAAGTCTCGGCGTCATGTCGAAACCCCAGAAAGGATCTTGATCTCATTAGCTCAGGACGATGCAGCTCTTATCGGATCGCCGAACGTATAATGATTAATTTCTCCATTCTTGTCTTCCCCGGGGATTTGCAAAAAGTTAACCACTCCTTGAAACATGCAAACGCAATTAAATTGTCAGAGTCTTGCGTCACCGTGTTGCTAAATGCTCTCATCCTTGTTCCCATCGGGTTTTTGTCTGTGGCTTGCGCATGATTGGCCGATTTAAGGTGATTTCAGGAGAATTTTGAGCTTTTTAAGAGAAGAAAATGTTCGCTGGGATTAACTTAGCTCTGATGGGCAGATATTATTTATTTTGATAAGTATGTTCAAAATTAAAGAAGCTTATATCTAGATAGTTTCTAAAAGTTAGTTTAAGAGTTAGTTTCTAAAAATAATATTGCACAGTGTTTGTCGTTATCGAGTTATCCCTTTGGTAGTTTAAGGGATTATTAAAGTAATTAATAATGATACAGTAAATCCAATTAGAGTGATTCGGTGTTTCATGAAATGTATCCGTTTGAAGAGTAACCTAAATGAGAGATCGCTTTTTTGTGTATGTACGCCAGTGACATTTTGACGGAGAACTGTCCAAACCCCAGTCTTGTTACTATTTAACAACGACCAGTTGTTAGAAAGTATCATTAATTAATAGTTCAACGACACATGGCATCTGGGACCTTTAAAAAACTAACTTTTATCAGAATCGAACTGGCAACCTTTGAATTTAAAGGCGAGCAGTATAACCACTCAGCTACCCAGCAAGTTAATAAATAAAATTATTACCTTTACTCATAGACAAAGTATAACTTTTTTCCTCATTATTTGTAAATTTTGAATTATTCTGTATGTAATTGAATTGTTTATTTTTAAGTATAAATAGATGTACTTATGATTTGCCATAATGAGTATGTCTAAATTTTCCATTATCAAAATTTTCCCTCCAAATCAACAAAAGTATTCCTCATCAGCAACTGAAGAACAAAGCTGGAAAGAACCTTACCGATCATCACCTCGGTCGGCGCGTCACTGAAGCCGTAATTGGGGGGAAAAAATCCTAGATTAAACCCACCACAGCTACCGCCATTATAGGAATTGTAGATGGCGAAAAAGCTGGAGGAAAAAGTCGTCTGTGGTCGGCAGCGTATGGTTGTGCATATTGATCAGCTGATTGCGACAAAAAGCGCGGGAAAGACGGCAACACGGCGGTAATTATGGCGGCGTCTCAGGTGATAATCAATTAGTGAGGATATTTATGAATGTCCGCATTCATCAAAGCTGGTGATGTATTTATGAAGAGAGCGTAGGCGGGGGCAGGTGTCCTGTGGCTTGTTATAGCTGATGTATGTGCAGGACCGGACTTGGCGGCGAGTTGTACAATTGTGATGACGTCTCTGCGGGGGTAGAGGGTTGTGAAATGTGCTAGTAGAAAGATGAGGTAATGCGAAAGAGGAATTGTGGGATTTATAAATAGACATAGAAAGGTACCACTTGTTATTTGTAGTACTCGTAAAAAATTTTTACAGTAAAACATTGGCTCTTCTGATTTTTTTAAGGACTTTATGCATATAATATTGTAATACCACTTGGAAGACCTTTGAGAGGGCCAAAGGTTTTGAGAGTCTTTCTCATTTGAAAACGACAGTGTACCATTTAAATGTATTATGCCTAGATAATGCTGGCCCATACTTAGTGTCAATGTAAAATAAGATAGCCTATCAACAATATCTTTATAACATCAACATTATTTGTCTAGAGGTATTTTTCTACTTAAATGAACATCCTGCGATCCCAGGGAGTTGGTATCATAAAAAAATTAACTTCACAACCTAACAAAATGGCTTCGGCTACGTCAGAGACGATAAAACGCTTTTGATGCTGTGAATGCGCTAGCCGCTTTTATCTTTTTAATTTGATATAAATTACTTTTTATGTATTAATATGTCTTAATGTTGTAAGCATCTATACATGGTGTACGTTAGTCAGTGTCGAAAAAACTAAGGGGTTATTATGCATGCAAATATGCAGTAACAATACGCAATTTCAAAAATTTGGTTCTCTTAAAAAAAGGTCTTCAAAATAGTTTTACTTTACTTATCAATAAGTATAGTAAAAGTTTATATATTTTATGCGTAATGGAAAAATAACATAACATTATCTAAAAATGACTTTTCCTGGAAGTTGCAGTGAGATATAACTGCCTGGATTACATTTTTTTATGCATTTAGCATGTAATAATCCCTTAAATTTTCTGACGCCGACTACCGTAAACCCTGTATATTCTCATGATGTATGGTAATAAATAAACATCATTTCCGTAATTCAAATTTAATAATTTGGCCACATTGTTTAGGTTAAAAAAAGAAATAATGTTTTTGTAGTGGGTATAACTCCTTGCTCAAGATCTGCGACTTTTATACATCAATTATTTCTAAGCCATAGAGGTAAAGGTTTCTAAACTCAGATGCAAATTAGAAATGTTTTCCCAAACTTCCAAACTAACCCACTGTCAGGGGTTCCATACATGATTCTTATTATCAAAAAGGAAAGTAAATTTAATGGTAGATAAAATTGAATAATGATCTATTACATACCCTTCACAATCTAATACGTAAGTCTCTTTAATATTCAAATAAAAAATCAATAACCTAATTTAAAACAACCTCCATCATTTAACATTATCATCATCCATCAACATTGGTTTTCTTGTTTTCATAGAAACCGTTTTACTTTTGGCTGCGTTCTTCTCCTACAAGCAGCGTCCTAAAACTTACTGTAGCTCCAAAAACACAAAAGCAGTTCTATCGCATCCAAAGGAAGTAGCGGAGTCTCTTCGTTTTTCTAGAGGCAGCAATAGTCAGCCAGTGAACTAGGTCGTTCATCAAGGGACAACTTCTTCACGAGCGGTTGGATTTTTGAGCCCCACAGCAAAGCTCATCGAAGAGGCGCTTTTCGTCGGGCTTTCGGCCGTATTCTTCAAAGGCTCCACTCAAAGTTTATTGAACTCCAGGCCGATTTCATTTCCTGGAAAAAACCCTCTGGAACATCTTACCTGGGAGAGATTTCTACATTGATTACTGCGAATTTGGATCATTCAGATGTTGATAATCATAATAATTATAATTATAATAAATATGTTCATATTTAACGCCCATCTTTTATTGTGACAAGGATAATAATTGGGTAACTAATTGCTAACAGAATATCTAGTATAGTTAATAAACTATATATAATATAGTTCCTGTTTATAAATTATGAATGGCTGTTTCAAAATAATAATACACAGTCTAAATGTTGAAAAACAAAGTCAAAACAGGTATAATATGAAATGCTGCTATGACCTTGAAAATATAAAGAAGTTAAAAAAAAACTACAACAATCTTTATAATATTAATAGTTTTAGTAGTGGCTTGATAAATGACATAGTTACATCGAATGAAACTGTTTCGTTTTCAACGTTAAAGTCCTTTAAACCTAGATTACTTTAGCTATTCTTAGTGTATTTGTGATTATAACTATCAATGTAGGCTAGGTATTTTTATTTTAAAATAAAAATTACAGTCAATAGCACTCTTGTTTGGGACAGAAAGGTTAATGTTAGGGACATCAGATTACTAATCTATACTTATTTAATACGCTAAGGGTTTTTTGTGTTGAGAACTCCTCCTTCAATTTTCAACCGATTTTCAAGTTTTTGGTGTAGTTGGATATGGCTTGGCCTGTAGTTGTTTCCGCCAAAAACTGATGAGAATCGGATGAAAAACAAAAGCGCTATCCGACATTGAAATCTCAAAATGTCCCATTAAAATAACACTGGGATTGAATAAAGCATTTTAACATCTGTTAATAATCAGCTGTAAATATACGTGTAGTTTTTTGTTATTACAGATATTCACCATATCGGATTGTTCGGATGTCATTGATTTGGAGCTAAAAGAAATATTTGTATTGTATTAAAATAAATTATTGCTCGATTTCGATCAACGCGTATACTAGTCTGGGGTTTAAAGTAGGTAGTAGACTTTAAGTCATAAGAGTCCTCCAATTCTGGTCTTATGCATGAGACAGGCCTGGTCTTATCCTCCACCAGTCCCCGCCGCCGCCGTTGCCACCGCCCAGGGACGACAATGGAGGCTGCGCCCGGGGCGACCACGCGCGACCCTCGGATGTGCGGGTCTGCGGTTCAGCGGCTGCGGTCACCTCACGTGCGGTCCTGGGGTGAACCACCTGTGGCGACAGTAATGGGTGGCTGCTTCATTTGGTGCTGGTATATTGTGTATGACTTGACTGCCGTTTGTCCTTATGGAGCCCATACTGACTTAGAAATAATAATTCAAGAAGTAATTCAATTTAAGATAAACCTATACACAAACCTGTTATACACTGACGCATCAGGATAATTTTGCTTTCTTGTATCTTCACCTCACAAAAATCCTTACTAAACGTTAGCACAACCTTTGAGTTAGTCTACTCATCCTTAATGCATTACGAAATCAGGACAAAATATCATCGTCGGTAGCAATGAGATGGGAAAGCATACGCAAATTCTACACCCAGATGATTTTGTATGGTTGCAGATAGATCCTCCTATGGCCGTCTTCTCTCATTCTTGTTTCCTTTCCCTTGAATTCTTACATCCGCAGTGTTATCAAATTTTTAAGCTACTGATTTATTGATGTTAATACAGGGTGATTCACGACGAAGTGCAGAAATTCCGGGAGCTGATTCTAAACATGAAAATAAACAAAAAAGGTCCTATAAACATATGTCCTAAAATCCTTCGTTCAACCGCTAGCCGCCATTTTGCTTTTTACACGTAATAATTTTTATCTTCGTAATGAATTGATGGATTTACTTCATATTTGGCATGGACCTTTATCACAGTAATGGTAATTTCCAGAAAAATAATAATTATTTTCCGATGTCTATTTTCAAAATGGCGGCCATTTAAAGATTTTAAACTCAAATATCTCAGAAACGGCAAATTTTGTCAACATTTTATTAGACACAAAATAGATGACAAATTAAATTATCTAAACAATGATACCAAGTTTGTAAAGATCTAACAATAAATTAACGGAGTTATTAGGATTTTTCTGCAAAAAAACATAGATTTTGCATTATAATTAATGCAAATTCAGGTTATTTTAATAGAAAAATCTCAAATCACTTGTATGTTCTAGTGGAAAGTGTTTTTAGAGTGCGTAATACCCATATATCTGGGTGAATTCCCTCATTTGTGAAAAATGCCTACTAATAATAAGAGTTGCTGTAGAATTTGCGTGCACAGGTATCGTGTATATTTCCACTTTTTCTGCAACATAAAACAGAACGAACACTATTACTGGAACATGAAATAACCATTTCAATTGTTCAGAAAAATAGTACGCCTACTACTACGATTCATCTGACAACTCAAAATAAAAAAAAGTGAGGAAAGAAACTTTCTTACATACAATCCTTATACGTTATTGGTTTAGAGCCTATTGAGCCATAACTCACACATGACTCAGCCACCGTCTGGGTTCCTCAACTGTTTGATTTACAACCAATCCCGATATTCAGGAGTCAAAGCCCACAAAGGTCCGCCCGATGTGATGGCTTGCATAGTGAATAGGCAATAACTGTCAATACCCTCCCGGTAACCGCGAGGGAGTCGATTTCCACTTCCTGACCCGACACTCCACTCGCAACCGCATCAATTGATTCACAAATGGCATCGATTAATTGTGCGAGAGAAGGACAGAAGACGGACCCCCCAGGGAGCAGTGGGCGGACGCCAGGATCTGCATGATGACGAAATGTCGATTGGTGAAACTGTTTAGGTGTCGGTGTTGAATGATCTAGTGTTGAAATCGGAGATTTAATTGATACCGAAACTTGTTTGCTATCAATTTAGGGATGTTGTTTTATGGTTGCAGTGTTTTGGCAGTGAATTATACACTTGATGAAAACAAAGTAAGAATATATTTTATTCAGTTTTTAATTAAAGATTATTGGTTAATAAAGTTTTTAAATACATGATTCTTGGCATGTGCAACGGCCAGGAAACTCTCAAATATTCTCAAATTTCGATTTGATAAAAAATATACAGTAACAAAATTTGAAATGTCAATTTAAGGACTGAGGGATTCATGTTAACAGCTACAGTGCGCTAAAGATAAACGTTTGAAAAGCAAAATCGCGTTTATTTGGGACTCAATCCATTTAGTTTAGAGACCCAGGTAGTCAACAAGTCATATCAACTTTATCATTATACCATGAAATTCTGTAGATGGGAGGATGTCACCGTAATGTTAGGTTAAGAACATGTAATGATAAGAAAGACCTCTCCTCTCTGAAATGGACCTAAAATCAAGTGATGAGAGTACCAAGCGAGTTTAGGTGGCTATTATCCAATATCTTATCCCAGGAAAACTTTAAAAGTGACTTAAGCCACTTGCAAAGTTGAATTATGTACAACAAACGAAGTTGTTAAAACACGGGAACATTTAGCTGTCCATTAACACAAAATTTCCTTTCCTGAAACCCATGATCTGTTCAATTTCAGGACTTCAGTCGATTAATTTCAATCTCTGGCATGGAAACTCTTAGTTGAGGAAAGTTGACAATCGGTTGGTTGGCTTTCATAGTCAGAGTTTTACTGATCCAGCCTGTTTGAGACTGAAAGTTATCCCAGGTGAATGGGATTTGTCCCTCTGGATGGGCATTTGGTAGTCAGCTGCCCCATTTTCTCCCTTTACATCAATATTCCGTCCTTCGTGGTGGAAAATCAAACATCAACCCCCTGGAGTCTTGAACTTTAATGTATAGGATGCAGACTTGTTAGCGGTTCGGCCCGTGTCTCCTTGTCCACCATTAACAACAGCGTCATCTCCACCACATCGTCTCCAACAAGACTCCGGTTCACACGTGTCCCCAACAAGGCGTTTCATTATCTGAATCACCCGATGTTACAAGACCGGCCGTAACCGCTGATGGATACGGTACCGTAATGACACATGCCTCAGGACCTTCACCTCAATACCGCAGGCGGCGCGGTCCGAGTGGAGCACTGACTCATTGTCTTTGTTTACGTTTCAAACCAGTTGCTTTATCGCTTCATTGTGCCTTCCACGTTGCGATTTCGATTCGGATTTAATGAGGTTGACACTTCTTATGGTTAAGTTGTATTTGGTCATGAAGAAGACTTATACCAAGACTTCAACGAAATAGCTAATTAACATTGTTAATCGTGTTAAAACAATTCAACATATTATCAGCCAAACCATTTCCTTGTTTTCTATGCTGGTGTAAGGTCTGAACATAATATTTGTAATATTTTTAAACTATGAAATATGTAGGCAATTATTACAAATTAATACTACAGTACTGCAATATCCTTTTACCGTATCTATAATGATGGTTCCGTTTATTTTCTTTGACACAAATTAGCTTTGAATAATAGAAGAAAGCCAACAGACGAACAATATGCTTATACAATGTGCTTTTCCACAATGTACTTGTTGTCATGTCACAATCTTCTGTGTATATCTTTCTACACAAATCCTAGAAAATAGTGTTAAATAACACTGCCAATCCCCTAAAACACAAGGACAAGTCATATAGGGAATATCATTTTCGTCTGTATACAAAAATTAAAGTAAAGTAGGCCTATATTTCGTTGCTGGACATCTAAACTAAAGTGAACTTCCAACAACTGAGCCAATACCACACATATAGGGCGGTTGATTGACCAGATAAACCATTAAACAGACTATTATCATAGAAATTATATACTCATCAACATTAGCTTTCTGAACGTTAGATATAACTTTAATATTAATGCGTGAGGTATAATTTTATGCGGGTGTAACATGAACAATTTGAATTTCGAAGAAAACTATTTCACAATTTAATTTCAATTCATCAAGTTCGAAACGTAGCCTTGGAGAACTCCTCATATATTCAGAGCATCTGGTTGAATGAAGAATTAATTATTTATTGCACTTGCCACTGCTGTTGGTGAGGCAAACCAAATCCAATAGACTGACAATGCCAATGCATAAACAATGTGTATTAAAACGTAAAAAAACTTGAGTTCTGTAGAATGAAAGTCTCAACAAATGGTATAGTCTATTAATTAAGATTACTCATTAGAATGTCCAAGCACGTTAAAAAAAAAATTGAGGTCGTCCCTTGGAAGCCCAGGACAAACATGTTCTCCACTAAAAACATAAGGAAATACATTCATTTGTGACCTATATTGCAATATGTGTAAACCATTCATTTAAACTAGACCGGTAAATATGGAAAACCGGTACATAAATTCTTCAACCCGATCACGAAGCTGCAAGTCTTCACGGCGATCATACTTGTAGGAACATCCATAAACCATCATTACACAATTGCACACCATAACGGCAATGATAGTGGGAAGTGCTCTCCAACTATAAAACGTGTAAACGTTTGATTTGTGTTCTCGAACCATCGGCATGGCTCTATTAGCGGACAACAAAGGTTGGGAACAATTTAAATCAAAGCAGTAATCACGATATACGTGGGGAGAGGGTCTAATTCATTGCGCCCATGTGTCCGTGCATATTGGCCAACCCGCAGCGGGAAAGGAATATCACGATTCTACTAGGAATCCACACTTGTATTGTTTGTGGCCTGGCTTCATGCCTTCTTTCACCATGGCCGCTGCCTTGTAACGCTTGTTGGATTTCCCGCAATAAAATAGCCTGTGTAACACGTCGATTGGGAAAGTGTGCACGATTAGTTGGTAACGGAATTAGATATTTTGTGTGAATCACACTCATACAATGTAGCTGGAAGGGATATGGTACGTGGTCTGTTTAAAGGCTTTGTGATAAAACTGTTTGGTTTTTTGTCTTTTAGGAAGTCTTACCCGCTAAAAAAGTTAAAATAATTATAAGTTATCTATGGTAAAGTACAATCTACAAACAGTTAAGCAGTCCTGGAATGAAATAAACGTCGTCAACGGATGCTATGTTTTTATTGCGCAGATATAATATTTAGTTGGAGATATTTTCCAGAATAACATAGTTAACTTGCAACAGCTCCAACCATCAAACACTTATCTTTACCAGCCCTGCAGGCATCCTGTTTGCTATTCAATGGCAAACCGATCACTGCAGACTCGTCGCTTATATCCGCTCCCCGTAATGGAGAAGGCGGCCGTTATCTGATAAAGAGATAACGGAGAGCTCCAGTTACCGCGGTCACGGTTGGTTGAAGGCCGGCGACCAATCAGAGACAATGACAAGCGAATCACAATCAGCTGATATGAGTCTCGATCAGCTGATCAGCTGGCCCGGGGCAGTGTTGCCAACGGTCATCTGGCGATCGCAGATCTGGGGCGAGGGAGGTCCAACGTCCTTGGCGGCGGAGGGAGTGCTGGATAACAAGATTAGACGTGTTGCTGCAGTTAATGTCATTGTTGTCCTTGTAGATAGGAGGATGGGAGTGACGGGGGTGTAGGGTGCTTTATGTATTTGGAGATGGAGTATAGAATTTGATAGGTTTGTGTCTTTAAAGATGCAGGATGAAATTTGAGAGAAACGTTTCTAGAACTCATCCATTATTGTCTTTAATTATGATGTCCAACAAATATTGAATGAGAGAAAACTGAATTCCGGAAGTTAAAAAACCTGAGCAATATTTTCAAGATTTCCTTTTAAAAGTAGCCTATACATGAACACAAAATATATTAAATCAAGTAAGTGACAAAGTCTTTTTCAAGTAACATAAGAAGAACAAGGCATTGTTTTTATATTTTTATACAATGAAATAAATAACACAATGGAATCAATGATGATATACTTTTTAATGATGTATATCTTAATTAGTTAAGTCAGAAAAACATTTTGTCGACATCTTTTTGATCATTAAAATTGTGCTTTAAGAGAAATCTTATATTTTATAACCAGTTTTATAAAAGTTGTGTGAAAATAAAAAAGAAACCAGATTCTTTACTGTTTATTCCACTTTAATAAAAAACTGATTAGTAAATCCTGAAACATTCTACAAAAGAAGCTATAGTATTTTAATTTAATTCACAAATTGCTAATCCTTAATAACTTCTCCCAGAAAAGGTACTAAACAAAGAGAAAGTAATTCTCTCCCTGTCATCGTTAAATAGTTCTACGCATTTGTTTAAGGTTCTGGAGGGGATTTAATGTTGCAAGAGCATAATTAATCTTGGAGGATATGAAATCCGCACAAGTAGTCAATAAATTGTGCGACTTTCACCGGCGGTGGTAATGACTGGTAAATATTCATGGCTGAGAGAACATTGTCGGTGGGAGGGCCACAGTGTGTCGTCTGTCACCTTTACTGCGTTACCGACCGTATGCCTATGTTACCGACATGTAGGTACCTGAAGGGCTGAGAGAACATTGTCGGTGGGAGGGCCACAGTGTGTCGTCTGTCACCTTTACTGCGTTACCGACCGCATGCCTATGTTACCGACATGTAGGTACCTGAAGGGCTGAGAGAACATTGTCGGTGGGAGGGCCACAGTGTGTCATCTGTCACCTTGACTGCGTTACCGACCGTATGCCTATGTTACCGACATGTAGGTACCTGAAGGGCTGAGAGAACATTGTCGGTGGGAGGGCCACAGTGTGTCGTCTGTCACCTTTACTGCGTTACCGACCGTATGCCTATGTTACCGACATGTAGGTACCTGAAGGGCTGAGAGAACATTGTCGGTGGGAGGGCCACAGTGTGTCGTCTGTCACATTGACTGCGTTACCGACCGTATGCCTATGTTACCGACATGTAGGTACCTGAAGGGCTGAGAGAACATTGTCGGTGGGAGGGCCACAGTGTGTCGTCTGTCACCTTTACTGCGTTACCGACCGTATGCCTATGTTACCGACATGTAGGTACCTGAAGGGCTGAGAGAACATTGTCGGTGGGAGGGCCACAGTGTGTCGTCTGTCACCTTTACTGCGTTACCGACCGTATGCCTATGTTACCGACATGTAGGTACCTGAAGGGCTGAGAGAACATTGTCGGTGGAAGGGCCACAGTGTGTCAACTAATGTCACTGTCTTTAATGTCACCTTTACTGCGTTACCGACCGCATGCCTATGTTACCGACATGTAGGTATCTGAAGGGCTGAGAGAACATTGTTGGTGGGAGGGCCACAGTGTGTCGTCTGTCACTTTTACTGCGTTACCGACCGCATGCCTATGTTACCGACATTTACATACATGAAGGGTTGTGAGAACACTGTCGGTACCTCCCGCAAATCTGGTAATACAGTGGACATTAGTAAAATTTGCTATATGCATCGTCTAATATCCCTGCGATTCATTTTTTTACTGATATTATTATCAGAGAAATCTGAAACCATTGAAATCGTTCAAAGAACAACTGGCCTCTATATCATAAGCTGTTAATAAATTTATTTATTGGGGACAATTTTAGACAACATATTTACAGTGGCTCATAGGCCTACCTAAACAGCTGTAAATGTCAGGTGTGGATATTTTTGACGATACGTATTATACGAAATTATTTTGTCGTTTTACCGAAAACCACATTCTCGTTCATTATTAGGCACTAAGGTGGGGGAATTCCAATACACTAAAGAAGATTCTCTCTTTTTTACTTTAAATTTACTCACTGAAATTGATGAGTAGCTTAAGTTTAACTCAAATAGAATGAAGTAAAAAAGTGAAAATTCTTTATTTTCTTTTACAGTAAATTAGCAATAACAAATATAATCATTCACTTAATGTACAAAACGAAGCTTGAGCAGCAGCAGCACCGGACAGTCGAGCAGTCTTGAGTCGGCCCAATCGCGGGGTCCGGCCGGCCACTCATTACACTCGGGCTGGCCGATATAATTAATAACCGAGATTAATTGTAGGCATGCGCCACCCGGCCTGACAATGCGCTATTAGTGCTATCTAGCGGCCGGCCGCATAAACAGTGGCGGTGTCGTGCACGCTAAATCACCGGCCATCTGTCCGCCGCCCGCCTCGGACTGTGACGTGATTCGGCTGTTTGACAAATTCAACAACTCTGAGGGCAGGTTTAATTTGAACGCAAAGGGTTTCAAGAGGCGACTTACAAAAAGTTTTCATCCTTTTGGGATGCAGAACTATGGGTGAGACGATTGGTCATCCCTTTAGCGATCTTCTAAATTTGGTGTATCATTAATACGTATGTAAAAGTTAAGTATTTTCGAAACTTTCACAATACAGTTCGATTGAAGTTATTTTTATTTCGACCTGATCATTTGTTTGAGATCTGTATAATCTTTGTCCGTTTTAACTAAGCTTTCCACATGTAGAAGTCAAATAAAAATTACATTTACAAAATAACTAAAGTAGAACTTTCTCGGCACAGTAATAAGCAATGATACAAGTAATAATGAATGAATTAAAATTTCTTATGTTCTTTCTTTCATTATCTTACCAATTGCAAAGTAACAATCGCAAACTAAACTAAAAATCTATGGAAAATTGACCATTGTACATCATCAACACCGATATTTAAAATTGAATTAAACTATAGAAAAACTTAAAATGTTAATAAAAGAGTTCTTTAATTAAACCATCCCCCTAGAGTTGTCAACGAAAAGAAAATAAAGTTTCTAGTATAATTTGTGTTAGGGTTGGAATTGAAACATATAAAAAGATTGAAGAAGAAGAAGTAGACTAATAAATTTTTTAGAGGTAACTCAAAGTATCCGCTTTCGTCACAAATAAATATATATGGTTGTTCTTTTTAAATTGTCTGCTTACCAAACTGCAGGCCTTCAAAATTGTTCTGCCTAGAGAAAATTAGCTTTAATGATACCTGTACTTTAAAATGTTTGCAGGTACAAATGGATTATTGGCAAAATACAACCACTTCTTATAATGTTGCAAAGCACAGCATTTCTCATTTCTCTCTTCAAACAATTTCCACCCACCCAATCATTAACCTCGGTTCTCCAACTGTTTACTCATTCCCCGCGTAGGTGGCGAGCCAACAGAGGATCCATCACCGCTGACGGGCAGCTACAGGTGTATAATGACTCGACTTGCCCGCCCGGCCGGCGTGGGCGGCAGATCATATACGTATCATTTTACGTTCGGTCAACCGGCCTCTCGTAAATCCGGCTCCGGCTCGACCGGACGCACACGATAGCCACATCGCCACATCGGGCATAACTCAGCGATTCCGGCCGGGCCTCGCGAAAAGCGAGGGGATAAATTGCAAATCCGCTGAAAGACAAGTAGAAAGCTGCGGTCAGCAGAGCAGGTGGGGTCGGGGGTCAAAGGGCGGCTGGACCAATGCCAAACATTTCCGGGAATATTTCAGTGGGAGTTGTGGGTGCAGTATTTGTTAGTGAAGAATGAAAAGCCATTATTTCAAAAACGGAGTTGACACAAATCCACATAGTTGGCTAATGTGTTACTTAAAAAATATTGTTGCTAAGTAACAACTACATTTTTATTTCTACTTTTTTTTTGAAGAAATTTAATCGAATGGATTTTTGTTCTTCCCTTTTCAGCAGTTTTTTGAAGTTGTATAACTTGAAACAATCTACCTTTTAAGATGAGTTTACATATGAAAATCTTCATAATCTCGGTTTTGCCCTGTACGGATAACACTGATTCAATACAATAATCTTGGCCTCTGGCATACTTCACTACTGAATTCAAATTGTTAACCATACGGGAATGGAAAAAGTCTGCAATTTTGTTGCTCCACTTCAATCGTTTGAACTGTAAACCCACCATGCTGTAAACGACTACCACAGGCCAAGATATTCCGTACTATCTGTACCACAAAGAAGTAATGCATATTTGTACTTATCTTTCCTTGTGCATAGAAATTAATGACACTTACGAAATGGAAATTACACTAAAGCTTTTCCTGAATCCTAACAAGATATAAGGAGTTTCAAATATAAAATTTATTCTATTTGCCTATGAAACATGTGTCGAACATATACACTTTTACAATTCACAAAAGCGAAGAAAGGTGAAAATCGAAAAAAAAGTTGCATGACCAGTCTGGAATAACAAAGGTAAATTGTATTCTTACATACTGTACACTAGTTTTTAGAATATTTATTAGTGCGAAACCAACGTGATGTTAGCATTTAAAACGTACAACACTTTTTCGGTTTCGATAGTGAGGAAAACTGTAGATAAAGTGTAAAAGCGAGTCTTGTTAATCTTTCTTTTAAAATGAATCTGATGCATGTTTAGGCTAGACTCTCCAAAAAACCTGTCGAACTCAAAGACTTATAAACAATTGTTCGAAATAATAATCTGTTGAACAATCAAGTAAAGTCAAAGTTATAAAAAAAACTCTTTCTAATACTTCACTCCCAACTCTTCAAGTCACATTTCCACCGCTCCTTCCTCTACTCTACTCTACCGTGTCTCAGAGGTGGTTAGCGATACCACTCACTACTTAGCACCTGTCCCAGCGGGAAGTGGCGCATAGAGGTACACCTCCCACCCAGTACATATAGCGGAATATGATCGGAATTTGTTTTATATGTTAATGCCCTGGCGTCGAGCCAGTTCAGCGGCGGACAGACACAACTTGAGATCCCCGTCCGTGCTAAATTATTCATCAGTTCACTTCTTTACGAGATACGGTGTCCGTACTCTGTTATCATAAGATGCCGGGGTTTATTCGCAAATACCGCATGCAAATTAAAATTAATCGTCGATTACCCTGAGTTAAGGCCCGTTGAGACGGGATATTGTCACACCTCGACACGCTGCAGGCCGTTCTCCTGGATTTGTTGTGATATTCGTTGTTTATGTTTCAAGGAGTACCTATTATTGCACCTGCATCTGTTTTAATTTACATAAACGGAGCTGGCCTTCCCTTATTTTATAATTTTCTGTTATTTGTAATGCAAATATTGTGATGAATTAAATTTACTGGTTGCATAATTTGGAATATGTTTCGAGTAGTTTATCTACTTGTATTTACACATTTAAACTAGTTCATTTTTCCTGTATTGCGACTGATACTTCTTATGAAAGTGATAATAATCTTAATCTTCTAATAAGATAAACTTTTTACTTTTACGGTAGTTTGGTCCAATTTTTCCCTCAACGAGGTACATGGCATGTTTATTCTATGTAAATAAATTAAGCCTCTGTGATGTGCTACAATTCTCCCTACAGTTTGACTCCAAAATTGTAAACGTGGCCTAATCGTTGTGACCTCTATTGTTAGTTTGAAAACAATCAGAAATTATAAACTGGTCACTAAGGAGACAACTAGTAAATGAGAATAAAACAAAAATTCATTAGTGTCATCAATATTAAGCCCTTCAATGTGCTTTCAGCGTAATCATCTTGACGTCACATCGTTGGTAGGCAGTCAGGTACGAAAATAATAGTAACTTTGAAACTCCACACATGAATTCCCACCGTCCAGTTAGTGCACCTTGAAATAACACTTCGTCTTGTAGATTAAATAGTGCAATCACACGTATAAAAAATTAAACCACGTTAACATTTGTATGAGCGATGTTAATCTGTAGAATTGATTACGACCTTTAGCGGCATTGCTCCCACACCTCGGGCTCCGGTCGGTATGGACCGCTTCCATCAATGTCTGGTAACAGGATATCTGTGTCCCGGGTCATGAGCTGGAGCCGGCAACCTTGCTACAACACATACTGAAACTTGGTCGAACGTGTCGACAGGTCGAAAGTGGTGATGCAATGTATTATTACTCATTGATAAACTGGGGTTAACCATTTGATCTACAAGGAATTTTATCTTATCGTAGGGACATTTGGTCGAATTCAGTTATTAATTCAAATATCGATCAAAAGGTTTTCTGATAAACAGTCTTGTCGATCACATGGTAGATATCTAAATTAAGTTATCAAATAATGATTAATCATGATTGGTAAATCTTTTCGGTCTTTGCCAAGATTGAAGAAGGTAGAGTAACTAATATTACGTGTAAAGCTATTTTTTAACTTTTAATAATATTGTAATCAAGTTTTATTAAAAGAAACAACTCGATAGATTAAAATAAAATTAGACCCTACATTTCCTGTAATATGGTACAAATAGTTAATCTTTTTCTTAAGGATGTAAGATAAAAATGCAAAGTGTTGAAAAATATTTTCAAAATCACCCAATGTGGATAGCATAAGCCACAACAAAGATTTCTGTTGAAACTAACCTTTTATACTTTGAGGTTGGGGAAATTATTACTAGAATAATTATAGTTAATCACAAGCTTATTAGGTTGTGTCATCATCAACCTGTTGAATCATTTTTGAAGAAGTTCACAGCTGCACCGAACTATACACCGCAAGACCGTGCAGTTTTCCAGGCCCTTGACACATCCTTGAGGTACCCCATTGGTATCCGCGGAAGACGTTACTCCACGACACCTCCGAGCTACTCACATTACAGCTCGGCAACTGGTCATAATTACTCGTGATGGGCCCGAGATTGGAAGAACGACTCACCAGAACGAAATGAAGCGAGGCAATCCATCCACGTCCGTCTATTTGCATGTGGAATGACGGGGAACGATTTTGCATCTGAGTAGCAATCAGAGATTCGCTTATGCAATCGCCGCGGTGGTCTGTTTCTGTGAGCTATGAACGTGCTACTTCTTAGCGGTGACCTTGTTCCTTGCTTGGTCAGACCTTTGCTTCAATTTGTAGAAGGGTTTTGTGCAAACTATTAGGGAGTTCTTTATTGTGGTAAAGTCATGGGAAGATGAAGAGCAAACGGCTGTATTGGAGGAATGTAACAACAACGGGCGAGGAATGTACGTTCAAAACAATTTTTTCCGTCCAACCATAAACAAGATGGTCTATTCTACACTATTAGTGTATCGAATCTAGCAGTAGTCAAATAATAACTTGTGTTAAGGTGCTCATAAAATGTACCTTTGGGGAGTATTGTGGGGGGACACGTCCTTACGACTCATTATTATTCAACGGGGTATTATTATCAGAGGAGAACGTAGCTCATTTACGGTTTATTTGGGTGTGTGATATGATTTGTATGAACATTGGATGAATTCTAAATTCAAGTGTTTAAGTCAAGACTTGTCATGCAAAAGTAAAAAATAATTTATTTATACTCATTTTCCTTTAGTGTGTTGTGTTGATATCACTATAGTCGGGGGAAATAGAACAGGCGGGTGAAGGTCAAGCTAATTCATGATGTAAAGGACTACTTATAGGTGTGATACTGCGCAGATTTGATGACGTCAGTATCGAGAGTTATCAGCTGTTATTAAATTATGTTTATAAACAATAAAAAATCAAAACATAGTCAAATAATCAAAAGCCGTTCTTGGTGATCTGTGTTTTTGTTTGTTTGTAGAAAAATGTTTAATTTTTTACGTTTAATTGAGTTTTAGGGCTTCCTACAATAAAGAAATGTTTGCCTATTTTCCTACCCCAATCAAACTTACCAACTGTCTTACTTATTAACTTCAAAACTGAACCAGGACGTCTTTAGAAAACTTGTTTTTCTACATCAGAGCCATGGGATGCAGTTACGATCACCCAGACGCACTGGGTTAGGGTCCGTTTACTCTACCGACCATAGACTCTACGGCCCTCTTAAATATTAAATAAAATATAACATGGGGCCACTTACTCTACCGATCATAGGCTCTATGGCCCTTCTTAATATTAAATAAAATATAACATGGGGCCACTTACTCTACCGACCATAGGCTCTATGAGCCTGTTTGAATATTTTTATATAATTTAAAGCGATCATAGAGCCTATGCACCCATTTAAATTAAATGTATGGGTCCAAAGCATCTACTGGCTCATAGAGTCTATGAACCTTTTCAAATTAATATTAAATAAAATTATGAAATAGGGCCATAGGCTCTATGAGCCGTTTTATATTAAATACGTTATATATTGAAAAAGAGGTCCACTTACTCTACGGGTCCGTTATATCTACTCTGTACGCACCACTCGCTTCCTTCAGCTCTCGTGCACAAACGAACTGAGATAATGTCACCCGGTTTTCTGCATCCTATTCTACGATAAATAAATATCAATCTATCAATATATGTATCTCTGCATCTATATATCTATGTACCTATCTATCTATATATTTATCAATATCACACGAAAAGGCGATTTTTTTAAACGAAGCTCCTCTCTTATTTGTAGACAAATTTTAACGTTTAAGGTGTAGGAAAATTCGTTTCATTCAATGCATCTCTTTCCATTCACTCATCTATCTATCTATCTATGTATCTGTCTACATATTAAACACAGATTTATGAGTATCACCTCTGTAGGTCTGTAGGTCTGTCCGCCCGCGCCGTGCGTGATCATGTTTTCGTAGACAGGCCTGTTCTTTGAGTGTTACCGTGTATGTGTCGTTTATTTATTGTCGTGTCCGTGCCAATGTACTGTGTTGTGTTTTATTAATTATGACGGAGCCTTCGAGTCAACATCTTCACATTTTTAACCAGCTGATGATGACGCAGTAGCGTCGAACATGTCCTGATTTGTATACTATTCAATTGAGCTGTCGACGGTTTACAGTAAGTAATAATTCTTACATTACAACCACAGCTCAGGGGCTAAAACCATGGATTTTAATGTTATTCTTATTAAAAAATAATTACCAGCGTACGAAAAAGATTTTTCTATGGTACCAGGTTAGCCGAGCCTTGCTCGTTGGTTTTAATTCACTTTTGCTATAGTATCATAATAATAAAGCTATTAAATTTCCACCATCAGCCAATTATACCTCTTCACAGTTAACAGCTGTTTCAAAAAGACTGCTTAACATTAGGGTTCCTTTTTTTTACCTTTCGTTGTTATTTCGTAACTAAAATAGCAACCCATACGACCAATGTTAAAAATTATGATTTTAAAACTAAAATTTAGACAACATTTGATTTTTTCTGGGATTGAGGCTATTTCTAAACATTTTTTGGGACAAAACGTTCTAAAATGCAAAGTTCAAGCAAAACCTACCCGCTAGATTTCGAGATCATGGAACACACATCCCTCCAGACAGAGCTCGTATTATAGTATAGGATAAAATCTTATATATCGCTTATTTATTAACATTTTTCAATAATTGGTTTAAACCTGCATGAGGTGATGAGTTACTAATATTTGGTCAAAAATCCCTATGGCAGAAAACCTGTATATTAAATCCCATGGCATTTTAATGAAAATCTATGTCTATTCTATTCTATATTTAAAATACGTTATGCTCTTTTTTGTGAATACTACTCCTCCCTTATTTCTCGACTAATTTCAACGTTTGAGGTGTCAAAAGATTCGTCTACCATTGTAGTTTTGCAATAAGGTTTTAGATTTTTTTATATTATTATTCTCAAGGGCACAGGAAGCCTTTAAAGTTTGATTTTTGTCCATTAGATTAACATGGGGAACAATTGTTATTGAATTGCAAAATAAAACAGCTGTTGATAGTAAAACAAAAGAACACATGTGCATTTGTGGGCAAAATATGTTTTTTCATCACTCCGTATATGAAAGTGACAACTTGCCGTACAGCTGAGACCTTGGAAAGTAGTCATTTCCCAAACTGTCACCGTCAGCTGATTTTACTGACCTGTACGGAAAGTAATGTTTGTAAACATTACTTTCCGTCCAAGGTAAACAAACTTTTCCGTACAGCAACAATCAGCTGGGTTTAAAACAAATTAAATTTTGAATTCCAGCTTTGTTTCCTTTGTCCAATGGCGAAGAATTTACAAAAATAATCCTCCTTTAAAAGTTCCACATTTATTAATAATTGCGTCGTGATGAAAAGTATCGTTCACAACTCGTCCGGAAAGCCCATTTCCAGGCTCGATAGTGTTTTCCACCCTCGGCTTCGCCTCGCGCGTAAAACACTATCTCGCCCAGAAATGGGTCACTTTCCGGACTAGTGGTGAAATATACTATTTATCATTTTGCACGAAATCAGCCTGTTTTTTTTAGCTCTCTATCGTACCAAAACTGTTTCTTTTTCGTCCTAGGACTGAAAAATCAGGTGGAGAATTTTTTAGGTCCTAGTACTGAAAAGTAAGCTGTTTGCTAAGTCTATTATTAATCATTTAGTACCAGGGGGACCGAGCTTAAGCTCGGTAAAATTATTACTTTCGTTTCTCACACAAAGCTCGTTCGCTCCGCTCACTCGCCAGGCGGAAGGTTTGCTGCACATTGGTATGATTTTCCTAAAACCACAGGTTAAAGATGTAACACATTGGTTTATTTTATCTACAGTTATCAGCTGATTTTTGTTCAGTTAAAAAATTTCCATAAGGATAACATGGGATCTTTGAAGGGCTCTAGCGCGAAAACCGGATTTTTCCCAGCTATGGGACCAGCTCCAATCGATTTCTGGTGGCCAAAACCCCCATATTCCAAAATTTGAAGGAAATCGTCGGAGCCGTTTTTGAGATAATTGTGCAAGCAAGCAAACAAGCAAACATTGCTCGTATAAGAGTATAGGATAGGATAGGATTAATGTTGAGGAGCAGAATTTTGAAATTGTTATAAAGAGCATTGTTTGTAAATAACAGAAATGTAAACACTGCATATTACTAACTTTGTAAATATAACCTTGAAAATACAACTTTGTAATTAATATTTTTAAAGATCAAAAGTCTAATTTCGCATTATGATAAAAAAAACGTTGTTCATCACTCGGAGCAAAAGTGTCTTTTTGATGCTTAGGCCTATCGTGTTTTAAAAACTCGGCTGCACCTCGTTTTTAAAACACGATCGCGCACCAAAAGACTCACTTTTGCTCCCAGTGATGAAAACTACTATTAGTTGCATCTCTACCTCAGAAAAGTTTCCTTTTTTTATCTAGAACTAAGATAGAAAATTTTTATTTTTAACTCAGGTATTTGGCAACGAAAAATCAAAGAAAGAGTTGTCAGGGGGCCAACTCCCGTGCTCCTGTGGCAACTCATTTTCGGGCTGAAACAGGCGGACAACGCTCTGACCTCTAAATGGCCAACCAACTGACTGTCCATTCATGTTTTTCAGCAAGAGGTTTCCATGTCCTTCTGATGACATCAACCCCCTGCTGTCCAGAACATGAATGGATTGAGGGAAGGAAAATTGCCATAGTTTACAGCCAAATGACCTAACACATATTGAATAAATGAATGAAAATTTCTTTATTGTTCTTTTCATATATCATTACAAAAAAATACATATATATTAACTAGATTACAAGTATTACTTCCGAAATATCATACATTTACATTACAGTTATTTTTAAAAAGATTGCATATTTGTAAATTCACAAAAAACACACACTATATTATGACAACTTCGTTTGCTAAATCCAAAGTAGACTTCGCAACTAGCTTAAACCAGTTTTTAAGTTGTCCTGGTGTTCCAACAACAATAAAAAAACCGTTACCAGTTTATTATGACAATATAATAAAAGAAGATTTTAAATTTAATGCAGAATGATAAACATCCTAAAATATATCTAAATGAAAACAAAATGTAAGTTTCTCTATCTTTGGTATGGATAACAATTTCATAACAAAAATGTTCATAACAAATGAAGATAACTTGTAACAAAAGTTTAAATCAAATAAACCACTTTAACAAAAGATGATTTAATTCTCATATTCTCCTACTTTTTGTGATTAATCAAATTCTGCTTTGCCATGGGAAGTTAAATGGAAAAGATTAACGGCACGGCGAAACCGCCGCACGGCGAGATCGCCGTGCGGCGGTTTCGCCGTGGCTTAAATTGGGTGCAGAACACGGCACGGCAGAACCGCCGTGACAGAGCTTCTGACGGCTGACGCTAGGATTCGGTTTCAGTGTCAGTCGTGGAATCGAAACATAAAAATTAAAAATAATTATTCTGTCCCATCATTTCAGTAAACTTTGTTTATAAATTAATTTTGTGCTTCGATTTTAACACCCAAACTGATATTATTTTTATTAAAGAAGTAGGCCTAATCTTTACAACTCAAAATTAATGGTATTGCCCTGGAACTTAAAATGTTTATCCACAAACAATGCAAATATTTGAATACAAATAGACAGTGAGTATTAGAAACAACATAATATGAAACACTAATGGAAGTGTATGCATTCCCACACCTGATTTCACCAAACCAGTAGTTTTAAGGCTGCGGTCTACCCCAACCAAAACAAAAACAACAACAATGCCGAATATGCCGGCCTCGCGGCCGTAGCGCTAGGCGAGTTTGATGGCTGCAGAGGTTTACGGGGATCGTGTTTCAGAATTAACCAATTAAGATACAGATTGACTCTTAACTTTTTCTAAAAGTACAAAAAAGGATCTCGTCGGCTATCTTTTTAGAATTTTCAAATAAAATTTATGATTTCAGTTATAAATGTGTAAAATTATCTGTTTTTGAGTTTTATAGATGCAGAGGTTTACGGGGATCGTGTTTTAAAAATAACCAATTAAGATAGAGATTGGCTCTTAACTTTTTCTAAAAGTAGAAAAAAGGATCTAGTCGGCTACCTTTTTAGAATTTTAAAATAAAATTTCTAATTTCAGCTATACCGGTCTAAAATCATCTGTTTTTCTCGATTTTTAACTGAAGTTTTCTATTGGTTTTAATGAACTAATTACAAGATTGTAACAGACGAAAACTAGTACCATTATTCTTCTTTAATATGACACCTTATTTATAGCTCTAGGCTTCATTTGGCAGAAGATAACACGATTCTAAAAAACCCTTGCATTTGGGTGCGCGCCAGGGGTAGACCGCAGCCTTAACGTTTTTAGTTACATACATATCAATATCATTAATAATTATTATAAAATTAGGTGTTAATGAGACTACATTTTTTGAAAAATTAAATTTATTGTTAAATGAAAGTACAAAATGCAGTTAGTAGGATTAAAGAAATTCATTTACAAGTTAGTTTGGTTAGTAAAAAACATAATTATAACTTAACATTAAATAAGTTAACCATAATACAAATATAAAAAAAAAACATAATGTCTCACACCTTACACAATACAATAAATGAATTATCCTCTTCAGTTCAAGACTCAGAGTCGTCTTGTTGAAAACATAATTATAACCTAATATTAAATAAGTTAATCATAATACAAATGTATAAAACATAATGTATCACACCATACAATACAATAGCCTAAATGAGTTATCTTCTTCAGATAACTCAACAGAGGCGTCTTGTTGGGAGTCTGTATTACAAAAATGGCATTTATGTATCTTCACCAGAGTCAGAGTCGTAATTACGAATACATTTTCAGAATATTGTAGTTTAAAACACCTAAAGGCCGGCAAAAAAACTAGAAAATTATTTTCTTAACATGGATATGAACTATAATCATAATTTAATAGCTATCAAATAAGTTTTTAAATTATTAACAATAATTATTTAACACTATAGTAGGGCTGATAGCGCGACCGTACGGCAGTTTCGCCGTGCCGTGTGCCCTGCTCCATAAGTGCAATGCCCCTACTACGAAAGTCACGGCGAAACTGCCGTACGGCAGAGTAGAGAATACACGGCGGTTTCGCCGTCCGTTTTTCTCGCCGTGGACGGCGTTTTCGCCGTCCGGCGCCGTGTGTGCTGCCCCATTTACTCCAACGTATCTCTACATTCACGGTGAAATCGCCGTACGGCAGTTTTGCCGTCACGGGCTAAGCCTCTCTGTTCAATACTACAAAATCAGAACCACTAAGTGCAGCTTTACGTTGCAAAAGGCCGGAAAGTTGAATCATTACATTAATTTGTTCTTTGCGTTTCTGAAGGTTGTAAATATGATGTGTCTAGATCAAATATCTGTGAATGTATTGTATTTAAGGGGGTTTTTAGGCATATATGCCCAAGACAGATCACCATTGGAACAATCATAAATTCCTAATTTAGATTTAAAAACACACCAAATTTCAACACTCTATCACAAGGAAGTTCAATCATAAATACTGATTGGTCAAACCCTAACAAGAAGTAAATTAATAGGTAGTATAGGTTATTTTTTAGTTTTTATGCAATATACCTAAGAGATACACTACCGAGCAAGGATTGATCTTCAGGTACTCTAAGGGTATGAACACACAGAACGCGGCGAGGTGCGGCGCGGCACGGCATCAAGCGTCGACTTGAACACACAGAATGCGGCGCGGCACGGAGCGTCTTCTGCTCTTTTCACTTCAGTAATCAGTGTCCGACATGGCGTTGAGCAAGTTGGCTCGCCGTTTGATGCGTTTAGAAAACATTTATTTTAAGTATTACACGTTAGTTTATGGCAGAAACAAATACAGATCAAGCCGTATCCAACGTAACCAAAAACTTGAATTTTGGTTGCAAATTGTAGGAGGAGTTCTCAACACAAAAACCCTTAGTGTATTAAATAAGTGTATATTTTATAATGTCAAATTCCGCGATCGTCGTTAAACATTTCCAAATCCGGACTACCAAACAACTAAGCTTACACATACACACCACGTCTGTCCAACGACACTAGAAACTTTAAAGTCTGTGAAAACTGTAAAGAAGTTCCAATTAAAATATAACCCTCAGTGTATAAAATAAGTACGGTATAGATTTAAGCAATATATTCTGCCATTGTCACCTCATTCCACAGCTTGTCCACAATTCCCCTGCTTGTAATGTTTATGCTTTGCTTGCCACGGTGCAGGCCTACAAAACACTTCGTTAAACACTCACCATTCATCGTATCTGCAGGGAAGACGCGCGAAAACGCGTTTTGACGCTCCAAAAAATCAAACTCGACTGGTCCAAATGAAGTGAACTGGACCTAGCCCTGAAAGGCAAAAGTGAACTAAAAAACGTGGAAGTCTGGGGTCCGACGGGTGGCAAAAGGATTCTATGTCTTGGGACCCGAGCGAAGAACATCCAAACAGCGCTTCATGTAACCTGACTTTTAAGCCATTCTGAATGAAAATAAAAAGGTTAAATTTATATTCAAATTTTTATTATGAAATCGTGAATCTAATGGTATGCATTGAAACTTAAAATGGTCTGCTATTAACTTTTATTATTAGTTAAACTAAAACTCTTTTTAGTTCATATTAATTAGTGACATGACAAAAGAGGTATGCGAGAAAGTTTTTTTATTTTATTTTTGGATCAGATAAAAAGTGCCCGCGAAGAAGTTGTATACGACATTCTAAATAATTATGTTTACCTCAAGTAATCTTTTCTAACATTAGCCGTTTCCGCTACAGATAATATTATATTCCAGTGGATTCGGCGCGAGCACTGATTCTTGGATATCCGCGAGCTCGAAGCAAGAGCGCGAACCACAACAGACACAATACCGTGTTATAAATAAATCGTATCGTCTGATTAAAATATAAATAAGCCATTGTTTAGGACACCGTGAAGAGAGGATGTAGTTGCTGATTGTGATCAGTTTTTAGTTATGGCTACATAGTTTTTAGTTATAGTTTTTTTAGCTGTGGTAAACCTTGTTCATTTAATTGAACTTACCGAGCTGACGGACAGAACAAAGACCTGTCATTTTTCAGGTGAGCTTTAAGGTATATAATTTTAGTTCTAAACAACATAATAACGTTTTGGCGACCTGGAATTGCAGATATCATAAATAAATTAACTCACCGTCAATGCAATCCAACAGTTTTATCCTTGTGGACAATTGTTTCGCCCCTTTTAATATAGGGGCATCTTCAGCACGGTCTTGAGGTTAAAACATTTGCGAACTAAAAGTTCTTGTCGAGATTAACACATAGATATATTCGTGGTATATGTATCTATGTGTTAATCTCGACAAGAACTTTTATTTCGCAAATGTTTTAACCTCAAGACCGTGCTGAAGATGCCCTTATATTAAAAGGGGCGAAACAAAACAATTGTCCACAAGGATAAAACTGTCGGATTGCATTGACGGTGAGTTCATTCATTTATACTAAACAAGTAGTGTGTTTTTGCGGTTGCTGGCTCAGTTCAATGACCTCTGAGGAATGTGATGACGTCATCGCCAAGGTCAACGACCCCGATGACGTCATCGATGACGTAATCGATGACGTCATCGACGATGACGCAATCGATGACGTCATACCCATGACGTCATCAAAATGACGTCATCGATGACGTAATTGATGACGTCACCATCGATGACGTCATTTCCGTGACGTCACACCCATGACGTCACAGAAATGACATGCTGATGACGTCATCATCCATTACATCATCAAAATGACGTCACTGACACTGTTAAGGTCAAGGTCACGCCGAAACTCAAAATTTTTTGGCACTTTTGCCGTTTCTCGCACTACGCTCCGAGTTTCAGTCAGAGTCCACGTGACCTTGACGACTTGGAGCGAATTTGCGATGAGAAACAGCAAAAGTGCCAAGTCAAACTCGAGTTTGCGACATGACCTTGCTTAAACCGTCATCTACTAGTCCTCAGAGGCCATTGAACAAGCACAACATCCGCAATTTCATATTACTGTGACCTTGAACACTTAACAACTACAGAGCGCCGACACCGATGCGCACCCCACGACAGCCACCGAGTGACTGACTGTCAGGCTCCGTGTACTCTAGGTATATGGGGAAGTGGAGGGGGAAATCTCAAGGTCACCCAAATGGAGTTTTAAAAAAGCTAAAGAGTAGAAAGACTACTCTTGTGCTTCCTGGGCGACTTCATCAATTTATAACGGATCTGTAAACCAATCCGATCTGTAGCGGCAGGAGTCCAGAAAACAGGTGCACCACCCAACAGGTTGTCCGTAGCACTTCCGACAATTGGTAAGATTAGAAAAATGAAATTTAATACACCGCTGCGGACAACAAGTGTAAAAGTACTGGGACTTGTAAATTTTGAAAGTCTGTAGTACCGGTGGAGGCAGCTGCTGGTTCTTGCATCTACACCTGCAACATCCGAAGCATTCACATTGCTGGCAGGCCAACCCGTCCACTTGCCATCTTGGTAGTAGGAAACACTTGTCCTTGCAGCAATAGGTTGACCCTGTCTCTTCCTCCCAAAGCTTCTTTGCACAATGGATGACGCCTGGCTCCTCCAAACACTTATGCTCGCAACATGAGACACGCTTAGTTTCCATACTTGATGTTGCTTCGGCGAGGGAGCAAGATGAAGTGATGCCGTGGTCAGTGGGAATGGAGCTTATATAAACTAAGGTAAGTGGAGGGGGAAAGGTCAAGGTCATCCAAACGGAGTTTTAAAAAAGTTAAAGAGTAGAAAGACTACTCTTGTGAGTCTATAGCGATTTCATTGATAGTGAGTGCTTCGGTATGCCAAGTTGATCTGTACTGACACGCCCCTAAATAATGTTTGCAAAAACCTGCAAAATGATTGTTGCACATTTTGCAGCCAGTTAGCTGTCTTAGATTAAATTCAATGCAACGTTCAGGGCAACAAGTGTACTTATGCCCTCTCATCTGGTACACATGGAATGTCTTCAACTCAGGCTTTGGCTTCTCCCAAGATTTGCACCGACACATGCATTGTCCAAAAGCTTCACACTTTCTACAAGCCAGTCCATCCACCACATCAATGTCATTGGGCCATGAAAAACACTTCTGTTTGCAACAGTAGTTAAGTTGACTCTCCATGTTGCTGCGGCGAAGGCGCACGACGAAATGATGCTGTAGTCAGTGAGAGCGCAGCTTATATAAACTAAGGTGAGTAAAGGGGAAAGGTCAAGGTCATTCAAATGTAGTTTTAAAAAAGATGGCTAGTCGTCCTCGTCGTCTGTAGTAGTTTCAGATGAAGAACCAGAGTCGTCTGAGTCCCTTGCTGGTGCTCCATAGATAAAGTGTATTTCTATTTTAAAGCGAAGGCCAGGATCTTCCACCATCAACTCCTTCAACCTATTACATACCACCTCCACTTTGTACACATTGTCTATAATCAACACCCAAAATGTTGGGTGAATAAAACGTGTGGATGAGTCAGCTTCGGCAATGGTTATTTCTTTCGGCGCTATAGGAGTGTACAGATGTGTAAAGTGTGGATGAGGCTGGCTGGAAGTTAAAGGTTCTGAGTTGATCCTGGTCGCATCAAAATCCAATTCCATCCTACATTCAACGTCACGGTTCTCGTTAAAAACATATTGCAATTTTTGGCGTAACATTTCTAGTTCTGTCACATCTTGCAAATGAACGGTCCACCACAAGGGAAATGCTTCGTCCGTAGTGGAGTCAACTTCAACTTGAGAAGTAGCCTCGTTCGCCATGGTAGCTAAGGAAGGAATGAGGTGAGCCGCAGACTGTAGTAACAGTATTGAAAAGTAGAGGGGGAAATTTCAAGGTCATTGAAATTGAGTTTTAAAAAAAATGAAGGAGTAGAGGGGAAAGGTCAAGGTCATCCAAATTGGGTTTTAAAAAAAGAAAGAAGGTCACTCCCCACCAGCCTCGTCGTTGACCTCCACATCAGATCCTTCATAGGGGTAAATAGGTGACATTGGGGTATACTCTGGTGACTGTTGAGTGTTGTCTCCATCCTGCTGCAGTGTAACTCTCGACCAATCATAGTCCAAATTCATTTGAATTATGATTCCAGGGTTGTCCCGGAGTATCTCCTTCATCCTTTGGAAAATTGTCTCTAGATAGTGCACACTGTCGATCGACAGTGTCCAACCCGTACTTGTTCCAACATCGGTAGTGGAGTCTGCCTGGGTGATGGTGTTGTTGTCATCCATGGTTGCCTGCTGAACAAGGAATGATGCTTGATGTGAGGCTCATGCAGGAACATGGTGGGGGGCGTGGTGGAGTAGTGGGGGAAGTTTCAAGGTCATCCAAACGGAGTTTTAAAAAAAAAAGGAAAACCTACAAAGTAACATTAAAACTTTCCAATTGATGGTGGCGAGCGTTTTCTTCTGCAACCTTGCCGACACATGTGACTATGCCATACAGTATGAAAAGTACAACCATAATAAGGCCGAACAATAAAAGATAGCCGTTGACTATCATGATATTTTCTGAGTGGATCTGCTTTCTTCTTATCGCCCTCTCCTGCATCCTCTTCTCTAACTCGTGGACGAAGTCACAACATGCGTGAGGACATCTTTCATCTGTTGGTAGGTTTGCCATTGTTGATGTTGTCGATGTGGCTGTAGAAGATGGAATGAGGTTTCCAATTGCGATGTGCCATGTACACCAATAGTCAAGTGGTGGGGGTAACAAAGCAGTGGAGGGGGAAGTTTCAAGGTCATCCAAATTGTGTTTTAAAAAAACCTATCTTGTTACTGAGCTTATATGTCAGTAACAAGATAGGTGTTTTTGCTCTTTTACTTCTTTAATATAATGAAAAAATATACATATTCTACAATGGTTAGGATAAGAAATACAACTGCTAGTCAGCTGAAGTAGTCCAAGTTGTCTGGCTCGGTCTTCATGGATGCTGGTGAGGAAGCCGTTGAGGAGTGTCCAGGCTCTTCCTTTGACTGCCGGGTGTTCCGTATATTGCAAGCGTAAACTTGCACATTTATACGGTAGCCTCGTGCCACCATCAGCTGCAACTCCTTGTATAAGTCGTTTAGCTCCTGCTGAGTCTTGATGCTCACCTCTTCGTAACTTGCGCAACTGACGTTGAGAGACATCCTGATGTTGCTAGGTTGGCTGCTGGAGTAGAAATGAAGCCGAGGCACAGCGTTTGGAGGTACATGGAAAAGTGGTGGGGGTGATGGTGGTGGGGGTATGGAAGATGCAATTAAACACTTCTAAACTTTTTCCATTGATACAAAGGGATGGAACAAATAGCACAGGTGTCCTTGTAGTTTTCAAATCTAAACATTGGTGCTAGAAATCCAAACTGTTTTCTACCACCTTCCTGTACGAACCGTCGAAGGTCTCTGACGGCAGCATTGCCACAAGGCCTACAAAACTTTTCCCCGTCTTGAAACCTATACCAGGAGTATCCCGAATACCCTCTATTATCTTTCTTGTACTCCTCGATATCCTGCTTTACTGTTATAGGGATATTATCTCGTAAAGCCGTCTGGAATAAAGATGCGTCAGTTATAACTCGTTGTAAGCAAAGCTCGTACAAGGTGCTCATCGTTTGCTAGTTGGCAACAGACTGACCGTTCTTTGCATCCAAGCAGGTTTGAATCCTAGTGCGGTAGTGGGGGTAATTACGGTAGTGGGGGTAATTGTGAAATGCAAAGGTCAAAGGTCAAGGTCACCCGCGAAGTTTAAAAAAAAAAATGCAACATATCAATACGTGAAGTCTGTCACATATTGATATGTTGCATTTTTTTTTTTTGTTTTTTTATTTTTTTGTCTTTTATGATTCGTTTATTTATAAAACATTACAACAACATATGTATAACATTAAAACTTAAATCTAACACTGCTGCTTGTCAGCGATGTGGATGGTCAACTCTGTAGAATTGCTACCCGTGCAGCCGTGCGACACCAGGTATAGACACCCGGGTTGAATAGAGCGAAGATCCTCGTTTTGTAGAAGATGGACGAATCTCTTGGGCAGGTACACCTGGAACTTTGGTTCATCCCCCGGAGTAAATGGCGCCTCGCTGAGACTGCAGCAGATGGCCTCCCCAACTGTAGTTTCCATCTTCTTCATAGCATGGATTATGTAGTGCTTCTCGTCTTTTAGTTCTGAGCACTTCTTTACAGGTAATATTGTTGACTTGGAGTGAGCATTGAACTGCTCGACCAAAGTCTGAAGGAACTGGTGAGATGCCATGGTCAGGTTACAGATCGTCTTCTTGCTCGGAGATGTTGTCGTCTCGGAATCTCGAGTAATACTCATGCCAGGTCCCTGTCTGCTCCCCACTTATATACTCTCCGTTACCCCCACCACTCCCCACTTCCCCATTTTGAAGGTAAGAGGCGAGTTTATAGGCATTTTTCAAAGCGCAATGTCTATCTTTATCATGTTCTGGGCTTTTTGTACAAATACATATGGTTTCCAGCATGTATTGATAATTCTTATCCAATTCCACATCATTAACCGGAACATGAGTAAATCCTTCAATCCATCTTTTCTTTTCCAGCCCCTTTGTGTAAATATTGGTAAACTTGTCTGAAAAGTGATGCATAATGTGATACAAGTCCGTGTAACTTGTAAAACCATCATACCAATCGATATGATGGAAGTGTTTTGAAATCCATCTGTTGGTAGTAGCCGCTTTACTAGTTAAAGACGAATAAGAACATGGTGGTTTAAATAAAAACGAATAAGGAACACTTGTATTCATGTCCAAAAACACAAGTTCTTTTATAATGAATCTATCATCATTACCACGAAACGCTTGAAACTCAATAATACCAGGCTTGGACTTTACTTGTTGTTCTTCTTCTCCCTTGTCCATTTTGAAGGTCACACGTCTGCTCATTACGAAGTCAGGAGGTCAACTGATTTCCACACCACGGTAGGTACTACTTTTATACCAGGCCGTACAGTTGTTGGCGCGTTGGTGTATATTTAACGTGGGCACCGTCCCCAATAGGCCTAACCCCACAAAATGTTGATTATTGTTTTAAAAACTAACCATTGTCATTTAAGTTTCCATCTTTATATTTTCCTTGTTTTCATTTTCATCACTAACACTTGATTCTTCTCCTCCATCTTCCTCTTCTTCTTGTTTTACTGATTTCTTATGTAGTTGAGCGTACTTTTCCAATTGTCTCCACATCTGTACTTCATGAGGAACTCTATTAAATATAGAAGTATCCACAGGTCCGTATAATATAGGTGCGTCCGGTTGTTTGTCCAAAGTGTCTTCCAGATAATCTTTAATAATCGAACTTGAAAACACCAGTTGTCTCAAGTATCTTGTTATAGGTTCAGTAGCACAAGTTAAAATGAAAAACTCCTCTCGATTAAGTTGAATTTTGTTATCATGTCTTGTTGTGTCTCTAAACCGTAGCTGATGATCACCACGTTGTTTAATGATATCAATTTCCACATTTGAATCCAAAAGTCCTACTCTTGTCTTTCTTCCAAACATGTTACTACTTAAATAGCATTCTAGTAGATGCAAATGTTTCATAAACGATTCCCAAGCACTGTCCGTAAACAAAATCATTTTGGGTCCATGAGTTAAAATTACAGTAGGGGAATAATCTGTAGATTTCATAACACCGATTAAAACACTTTTATCCAAACTGGAAGAGATTGGGTAAAATATTCGCAAAAATACCTCACTCAATATGTTTGGAGAAATATTATCTTCAATATCCCTTTTTCTCTTTTGTATAGTCTTTCTTCTTTTACCTTTTTCTTCAACATTATTACTGGCGTGAAGTTGTCCGCAAACGTTTTGTTCACCTCCTTCCTGGTGACCTTGAGGATCTAAAAACTCAGATATCTCCTTCTCAATATCTACCACATTTTCAGGTGTACCACTAGGAGAAGCCATATTGAATACGATGCTACCCATACAACAGTAGGCAACAAACTGATGAGGAGCGGTCTGTACGCTCTGCTTTTATACTCGCGGAATGAAACAAAACCGGTTTTTACAATACATTTTTAACAATTCCAGTTAAAGGTGTGTATGTTACGATTTTATCATGTAGAATTAAACAGTATGCAGTTGTATTAGCCGGTATAGCATCGTTGAATTCCATTTCTATTTTTATATCCACACTTGAAGACTTTACTGATTCATTTTGTTTAGAACAATCGATTACAACTATTGGGTAGGCATCGAAATATTTGTCAGGTGGTAATAAAGGTGTATTTGTTTTACCGTAATATGAACTTTGGAATCTCGCGTACATATCGTACAATATACTGTATTTCTTCTTAGTGAATGACACATTTAAATTGTCGTATGGAAAGAATTGTGAATTTAAATAAACTTTAATATTTTTCAAGTCACAATGATCAAATTGTCCTGCATGTTTAGTAATGGCGTCTCTTCTACCTGTTTGTAAACCAAATATAATATACCTGGCTCGTTCTACATAATTCGATGTTTTAACAGTCCAAGTGTGTCGATCCGTAGTAGGTAAACTGGGATGCTCATGAAATTCCCAACTTCTAAATGGAATAACAATATCACGATCGGCTTTTAATTTTCTTAAAAGTAGCATTCTATGCTCGTCAGCCAATTTAACATGTGGAACTCTCCATACAATTTTGTCTAATTTTAATTTCCATTCTAAAGTCGCATCTGTAGTAGCATCTGCAGCTTTAATAATGTCTTTATCGTTAGAAGATCTCAACAAAACTAATTCTTGTTTAACGTTTAATATTATTTTCCTATAATCTTCAGCAAAACCAAGCAGCAAACGTAATGGAATATGAAAATCAAAATATCCATTTGGATTTGGAGTGATCGTGTCAATCGTAGGTAATACCCATCCGGCAGGTTTAAGTAAATTGGTTTCATTGGGTGTTATAGATGTTAATCCTTTTAAAGTTGTCGTAATACCTACTTTTTTAGTGGAATCAACTGTTACACCTGATATTTCATATCTAATTTCATCAAATAGGAAAGCCATAGGATTATTTATAAATGGAACTGTTGTACCAACAGTAGTACCGTCCTTTTTAGTAACTTGTCCTTCAATATACAAGTAACTTTCACATGGTAGTGTGTAAATGTCTTGATTTTGTATGGGAATACGAATTTCATCGTTATTGTTTAATTTCGATGAAGTGTAAGGGTTGTGGGTGTGATATTCTTTTTCCCATAGGGTTTCGTCGAATGTTGGACCCTGCGCTATATCCAGTATATCCATACTCGGTTAATTTTAATCCAATTCTCTCTAAGAAACGAATGTTCTCGCGTGTTAACTCCTCCACAGCTGAAGAGCTACTAATGCGGTTTCCCGTAGGTTGTTCGCTTTTAAATGTTAAACCCATGGTTTTGTATTAAAGTGTCGATTTTAAATGTAATCTAATCGTAATAGGCTCTTCTCTGAAGTCTACCAAGTTACCGTCTTGATCCAATACGCTCAACACGATGTCTGAAATGAAAGTGGTGTTCAACGGTAGATATACCAGGTTTTGTGGCTTTTCAACAATTTTAAATCCAGGTGGTACACTTGGGTAAAAAGTATGTATGATGTGGGTGTTAGCCCCATCCCTGTAAGCACCTTGTATAATGTTACAAGTTATGTCTATACTATTGACCTTTAATATTGTTACTGTTTTCTTACCGGAATGTGTTACATCTGGTTCTAATACAGGCCCATCGTTGGAAAATCCTAATAAATCACCAATTGAGTTTGGTTGAGTGAAATCTATATAATATTTGGAAGTAATTTCAGCTTTCATCGTATTATTATTACCTTTTAATGTTATATTGTCTTTTCCCATTTTAGTTTGCAAAAATTCATTTATATGATCAATTTCATAAGAACCTGTGGGTAACCTGCACTCTTGTAAGTCTGTAAATTTTCCACTGGCATCCTTTCCCTTATAATAATGCAATATGTTATTTTTACCTTCCGTAACATTGGGAATAGAGTTGTACGTTGTAAAATCCAATAGTGCCGCCTCCCAAAACCTTCCTTTTTGCAAGCGTAACGCTGGAAAAAGGATACTTCGTAAAGTGGACGATTTTCCTGTTAATGATACCGTATAGGAAGACATCTCAATAGTGACTGATACTTTTAGCTAGAAATTCCAAACATAAATGGCCGCATATTGAAGTATTATCAGGTTGTTCTCTTTTATAGTTATAATATATGTTTTTAGCAGATTTAAAGTAATTTTGAAGTTCTTTTGGTGGTGGCAAATTACCGAAACTATCAAAATAATATACATTGTTATTTAGTTTCTTATAACAAACCCAATGGGTGCCAGGCCCTTCAGTATTATCCAAATTTACAATTCCAGTCTCATTTTGCCACATTTTCTTTGGTAAACTGTCTTTCATAAACACACCGCGGAAAAATGGTATTTTTAAACAGGAAATATATTTAAATAATTCAATATTGGTTAACGCTTTATGTGGTATGACCAATTGATTTCTTTCATTTAATATGCACGATAAGGTCTTAGGTAAAGACCTGCCCCGTTTTTTACCATTGACCACACGGTGGGCTTCTTCCTGCCTTTTCTTGTAGATCGTCGTCTTCTTTTTATATTTCCTCCATGTTTTCTTGTGGTTGACCTCCTTTTTACTCTCCTTCTCCTCCTTCTTCCACCTCCTACTGCTGTTTTAGCCTTCATACCTGCTGTTACTGCTAAAGCTGCTGCTTTTTCTGCTATGCTAGCGTCACTTGATTTTACTCGTTGCCAAGCTATGTCCGCAAGCTTTTTGTCAGCTATTGATCTATTTTTTGAATCGGCAAACGTGGAATATGCGATATCGTGTTCTTTACAAGCCTGATCTAACTTGTTTATGCCAGGATCGCCTCTTTCCAGTCGTTTTTTCAATTTAGTTCCTGGTCCGCAATACTGATAACCTCCTGGTATATGAAATTCGTATGGTAATGCGTCTATTGCTCTATTTACTATGGATCCTACTGGAATTTGTTTTAAAGCTTTACTTAACAGAGAAACCGCTGTGGACGTGATCCCACCTCCTTTTCTTGCAGTGTCTCGATATGGACTGATGTACTTGAACGTCATTATTGTCCTTTTATAATGGCAATGTGCAACTCATGTGTTAACTCTATGACAGGTTGCACATAAATGAAGTCATTTATTGAGTTATTTACTTAAATATCAATATCACCCCAATCTGATGATCTAAACTGTTTCGTTTTAGGGTTAATAAAGTATTTATTATAAATTTCTCGTTTAATATACTCACCTCTCATGGATTCAGCATAAGTATTATGACCTGATTTTCCTTGAAGAATATCTGGTGTAAAATGATTGTGTAAATCAAATATCGCATTACCTAAAACTTTTACAAGAAAATTAACAGTGACAGCATTATCTACATGTTCAGGGTCTTTAAGGTTTGTTATACGTTTATTATTACAATTATACACTTTACTATCCTTTAATGATGTTGTGATGGTCTGTCCTACAGTTGCAGCATCATTTGCTTCTCTTCCTTGTGCCAAGTCTCTTATCACTCTATTATTACATGTAAACCATCTAAAATATCGATCTGGATCTAGATGTACGGTTTGTGATAAAGCAGCTGCATCTTGTTTTTCATAACCCCATCCCATATTTGATAACTTTTTATCCATGCAATCCCAAGCATCATTTTTGTATGTTAATAAATTAAATTTTTCATTACCTTGAACAAATTCATCCCCTTGCTTCGATACTACTTGATCTTGTTTTACAAAAGAGGTTGTTTCTTGTTTTAAGGTTTCCATCATTTGACCCACTGTTGCACCATCTGATGGCGCCGAACCATCTTTAACATTTGCTAAACAATTATTAAAACAATCTATAACCCCTACATCACGTATGATGCAATGATCTTTAATATATTTTAGATTTACAGCATCGTTTTCAGTTTTTGGATAGCCTATATCATTAATAACAAATTTATAAAAAGAAAATCCATCTTTTGTCTTTTCAGGTATCAAGGAATGTAAATAGCGTCTATTTACGCTGTCTTTTGCATCTTTAGGGTCATCTACGTTGGATATACGTTTATTGTTGGCACTATACGTTTTCCCATTGAATTTTAACGTATTTTTTAATTCAGATGACAAATAACCTTTGTTTATCACATCACCATTTTCATTTGGTTTACCAACGTTGATAATTCTATGATTTTCCGCGTCATATGTGTTATTTTGTAGTTTTAATGTTGGCGATATCTTTTCCTTTAATATTTTTAAGTTTATCGCATCGTTTTCATCCGAAGGATCTTTTATGTTTTTTAACCTTTTATTACTCATATCATAATCTCCATCAGGTGTTTGTGGTAAACCAGCACTTCTTTTTAAATTATTCGCATAATATAACCCATCCGAGGAGTAACGTCCGAACTTGTCAACACTCATGGTGCAACTGAATAGTACTCTAAGGAGTAACGCATTTTTATAAGATTACCCCACGGTTTCGGAGTTCATCCACTAAAGCCACCCATTCGTTTTCCAATCCAGTATGACCCGCTTCTTTAGCTTCATGTATTAGTTTCATTCTATCCACCAATTTATTGATATTATTGTAATAAATCACATTTGTGTTATATAGTTTCTTCATTAAACCTGTACCTGTAACAGATTTGTTTCTTTTTCTTGGTTCTGGAGCACTTATATCCAAAGTGGATGACACAAACCTTCGTTTTACAGGTTTTCTTGGTATTATTGGCATTGGTTGTCTTCTCGTTGTTGGTATTAACTTGGATACAAATTCTCTATATTTTAAAGACTTTGATCTAAAAACAGGTTGGTCAGCTGAATACTTTCTCCTGTATGCATTAGTTTGTTCCAAAATCTTTTTATATGCTTCCATGTCTTTTTCTTTAACTAACAATTCTAAAGGCTTATTTTCAAATAATAATTCAAATAATCCCCTTGTACCCTTATACCTTTGATCACCAACAATAATATTATCATGTTCATCAATGTTTACCGGGCTATTACCAACCATTAAACCGTCTTCTGTTAATCTTACTCCATAACTATGGTAGTTTTTATTAGGATTTGTTCCAGCTAACATTTTTATCATGTATTTCCTTCCTAAAGGTCCTTTGTTATGAATGTTTTCACCCAACAAGCTTATGTTTGACGGACCTTCCCTTGTCTCTTCTTCTTTTTCCTCTTCAATAGCAGTTGATACAACTTCATGTCCTCTTTTGGCTTTTACTTCATATAATTCTTTTATTCCACTATAGTCCGGTGATTCTAGCTCTCTTTCGGGTTCTCCACCGGTAAAACCACTATACGTAGAGGATTCCAGGTCTTCATCACTAAACTCTTCTGATTTTACATTTTCTCTTTCAAACTTCGTAATAGGTGCAATCGCATCTCCTTCCAATACAGGTTTAGCAATTTTTTTGTTTAATTGTTTCAAGGGTTCAGTAATAGGTTTAAAAGTAGATTCAAGGAATTTCTCCCTCTCGCTAATACCTAGTTTCAATGCTCTGTTTTTAGCCCGAATAGAATCACTAAGTGATTTTATTTCTTTTACTAATTTTTCTTGGTTAACCATGTTTGTAGCAAGACGTGTTGTACAACAATGAATGTGTTATACCGCGTTTAATGTATTAATATAAATTTATCAAATCCTATCCTGTATCGACCATTGTTTAGCGGTTGTTCCTTCATAATTGTTAGGAACCCATACTTTTCAGCCCAAGCCTTTCCGCACAACTCTTTAAATCGTTCAAATGTCATATCCGCATTTACATGATCAAAATATATATGTTTTAGGTTGGTTTCGTCCTGTTTAAATACAATTAACATGTTTGCATTGTCTCTAATGAGTTGTTTAGGTATTTTGCTATAAGTTTGGCCAATATAAATGCTATCTATGTTGTTATGTCGACCCATAGCGAAGTAATTCCTTATTGTGTTTTGGTTTTCACAAGATACATCATCGAATATAAACACGGAGAATGGTTTAGCTTCTTGTGGCTGCATGACACTCTCGCTTGCATTAAACTTTAAATATTTAACTTCAGGCACATTAGTCAGTATCTTTTCCAATAATTGATACTTTGGTTGTTGTAGTGATTTTGAAAATACATATAGATTGTTAAATCGTAATCCTTTAGGGTTTGTAATCAAATTGAATACTACATTAGTTTTTCCACAGTTGGAAGGTCCGGTAACCAGACAACGAACGGTGTTTGGTAACAAATTGCCATGTTTCCCACTATTGAATTCTGAATTATCCACTGTGAGTTCATCTATATTATTAATAGTAAAACTCTCTTTTTGTGGTACTATCTCCATCCTTTGTAATGGTTCAACCTAAAATGATTCTCTATCGTTATATCAAATCCTTTTTAGGTATCCAAGAATCTTCCGTCTTATTAAATCCTAACCATCGTACTTTGACCTTATCTTTTTTCCGTTGCAACACCTTTTCAACTAAATATACATCGCCTACTGTTGATTTTAACATTTCATGTCCATAAAACCCTCCTTCAAGCAATTGTCCTTTATTATCTTTTAAAATATATGTCTCAGGTACTGTAGGTTGTACTTTGAATACAGTAAAAACCTCATTGGTCCAATTTGGCAGGTATCTTTTACTGAATACACCTTTATATTTACTTATTCGCACTTTATCACCCACATTAAATTTTTTAGGCTTTAGTTTTTCAACTTTTGGTTTAGTATTCGTTTTTATACGTTTTAATACAAGGTTTTCATTTTTACTAATTACTTGGTTTGGTTTCATCCCGATAGTCCTATGAAATTTGTTATTGTAATTGTTTATAAGTTTTGGTAACATATCAATCCATATGTGCGATCCTCTGTTGGAAAACATTTTATACATTGCACTTTTTAAAGTTCTGTTGAATCTTTCGATTATTGAAGCTTTTACCTCTGAATTGGTTGAGTAATGGTTTATATTGTGTTTTTTCATTAAATTTGCAAATTCCTTATTAAAATATTCTTTTCCATCATCTGTTTGTAAATGTTTAATAGTATGTTTGTCTCTTTGTATAGCTGTTTCCATTGCTTTTGTAACACTTTTGCCACTTTTATCTTTTAGTGGTAAAGCATCTGCCATTTTTGAAAAACAGTTAATAACAGTCAATATGTATTTATATCCTTTATTTTGTTTGCTATAAGGAATCATTTCGATTAAATCTGCTTGATATAAATCATTAATTCCTTTTATCACCGTATTTCTTCGTGGAAACTTTCTTCTTGCAGGTTTATGAAGTTCGTTGACAATTTGTTGCTTCAAGTCCTTCATATTGCAGGTTTCAATGTTTGTTGTATCACATGTATAATCACAATGAACGTTGTCTTAAATATTCACATCATTTATATGGGTCAAGGTCATCCAAACTTGTGTAAAAAAATGGGGAACACGGCGTTGGACTTGCCGTGTTCCCCATTTTTTTACGGAAGGAGAAAGGAATAAGGTCGAAGTTGTAGAAGGACGAAGAATAGGTTACTAGTTGATAGGGTTTAGGGAGTAATGGCCGAATGGAAGAGTGTGGATTTTGTCGGGCAAAATATGTCTTTTATCATCCCGAGCTGACAGTGCTTTTTTAATTTCGGTGACACTGTAGACTTGATGCTTGAAGCTTCGGATATTGTTGAATGTTGCTGATATCGTAGTATCTTCAAACAAACAAGTCTTGTAGTGGTCAAATGTTACGTGTTTTTTCAAATAAGATGTCTTCACTCCTTTTGCTTTTTTCACTGTCGGTGTGTTGTTCTCGTGGTACATCTTAAATGAATACAATTTTGCCATCAGCGCCACTATTTCTTCTAAAGGCATTCCATTTGCTTCATCTTTGAATTTTCCAATTACTTTTTTATTTTTTTCATTAAAATTTGGATGGTTCTTCGGATAGTCAGAAAAGTCGAAATCTTCTTTGTATGGAAAAGTCCTTAGGTCTTCATACATGTCCAAAGTCTTTATCCAGTAGATAAACGCGTCCGTATCCATGTATGCGACTCCAATGTTTTCCCTTCCGTAGTGTTTAACCATTTTGTTATAATGGAAATCATACATCAGGGTTTTACTTATGTCCAAAATCGACATACCTATGTATAACGGACGGTCCATGACTATTGTTGTTTTCTTCATACTGACAGCGACTAGATTTTCGTTTATAATCATGGATGTTCCGAAATTTGGTTTTTGCACTAATTTTTCCAATTTCCTAGGATCACTCACTAATTTTACATTTTTGTGTTTTCTTTTGTTCTCCAAGGTCTTCCCAAAGATGGCATTGTTCATTAATTTATAGAAGTCCTTTTCAAATGCTGTTGTCGCTGCAGCTCTTCTTGCAGTGTTGGAATCAATATATGGTTTCAACCAACAAGACTGGGTGAATTCAATTGCTCTATGAATTCTCACTATACGTAGACCCAATTCAAGAGCCTGTTGAACTACCCAGTAGTGAGCCACATAGCGATCCTTATTCTCCAAGGTCATCATCAATTTTGGCCATCTTCCTGTCGGTGAAACTTCAGTCTTGGCTAGCAGAGGCAAGTCGTAGTGATGGTCATGAAGGTGCTCCGGATATTCAAAATCACAGTCCAGAATATAGCCTTTTGGACCATTTTTCGGAATCTGTGAGATGTCTCCAATGGTGGCCGGGTCGATCCATTTGAAGTCAGCGTAGGGAAGCGGATTTGACATTGCCCAACCATAAAGGTTGTTTGCGTCAAAGTAGCCAAGGTAGACCGATGGTTGTTGCTCGTCGAAGCCGGGGATGTACTTGTTGTTGGCTTTAACATGACGTGTTACAGCTTGTGTCAAACCGCCCCGTACACCAGATTCCATCATGAGCACCATATCAATATCCGTTAGAAGTTCCAGTCGACAGTTGGTTGACTTTAGCATAGCTTGCCATGCTAATCCTGGAGATGTGTACGAGTGTAAAGGGTCCAGTCCATAGGCGGAGAAGCAGGTGTTTCGAAATTCTTCCATCACATCACACAACAGAGTTACGTCCAGTTTTATATAAAAGTCAGAATATTCCCCTAAGGTTTGAATGTTGAGCTGGTTCCAAACATTACAAGCATGATTGTAGTCTTCAACGGTGATTGCACTTTCATTTAACTTGCTATTGAAGGCTTCAATCGGTGGTAGACTGGTTTCTTCAAATTTTTCTGCAGAAGTTATGTAATCATAGGGGAACACTCCTTTACGCATTACTAAGTCCAATTTATCTTCAGATACAATTTTGCTGGTTTCTTTTAAGTCTTCTCTTCTTAGGTTCTCAGACAATCTGCTCAAACTAGATGCCATAAATCTATAAGAGTCTACGAAGCGAAGTTTAATTTTACCTACTGTTTTTGAGAAACTGATGTACTTTTCCAATGTTGTAGCAAGAACATCAATTTTACCATTATCTCTTCCTAACTCTGGAATAATGAAGTGGGAGTCGTAGCCGCTAAGATTGTGTAACACTACAGGGATAAAGTTTGGCAGTTTGTAATTTATATTGCATGAATTACAAGCAGGTCCTCTGTATAACCCTGTGAGGTGATCATGATCTCTTACTTTTGGATTTTCTTCACTGAAGCTCTTCTTACATAGATAACATCTTGTTGCTGAAATGTATTCTTCTTGTTGATTTTGGTTCAAAGGTTCCATGGGTAAAACATTACCGTATAAGCGTTCCGCCTTTTCAGCAATGTCATACAACTGGTCTACAAAATACTTAGCAGCTTCTTCCCCACGGTAGAGTATCGGAGTGGATGTTAAGCCATAGTCTTGCAATTGTTCTTCAGGTAAAGTAGATTTCACCAATAAGCAAAAACTGTTAGGTTGATGCAATTGATATTTGGTTCTTCTATTTACTTCACCATCCGGAAGTTCCTGCGGCACTAATGTGGATTCAAAGTCAGCATAGATAACTAGTGGAATCCGGTATTGGTGAACTGTTTTATTGAACTGGACAAATGCTCTAGATGGTGGTGGCAGACTAATCTTCACTTCATAGTTGTCATTACAAAGCCGCTGGTGTTCCGACAACCACTCCGATCCTCCACGTCTCAACTCTTTATATGTAAAACAGAAACATCTTTTACACACTGTTAACCTACGTTTCTGTTTTGATAATTGATTTTTAACCAAGGCTGCAAAGTCCTTTATCCACACATAATGTGAAATTTCACCCTTAGTTATCAATAACAGATCCGTGTGGTTTCTTTCCTCAAATTTTGATACTCTCAGAGGATAAACACTATTGGAATCATCTAAACCAAACACGTTTACAGAAACACCTGGGTTTTGTTTCTCAAAATTACCAATACTTTTAACACTAACAGGGTATGACAAACCTCGAAAGTTGTAGCGGTGTTGGACATTTTGATACGCTCTGCTAACTCTACATGGATTTTCTTGCACATATTTTGTTAGCATAGCATATTTAAAGCATTCATTGTCCTCATTTTGCACATTGATACAAGATTTGGTAGCTTGTATCTTCTTTGGCAAAGGTATATAACTACTACCCCTTATACCATATCCGTGCTTGTGAACCCTTACATCCATACCTTCAATCGATGACAGACTCCAGCCGGATCCTCTTCCTTCATGTTCTTGCAGTTTAACTAGCAGTTCATCCAAACATTCTTCAATAATTTCATTGATATCAGATTTAGTTGTAAGGGTTCGGTTTTTGGTAATGAATGCTCTTAATGCCGTTTCACCATCAGTATTGGTAAACTTTGATTCTAACACCAGTCCAAATTTAATGAAGTTCAATCTCTGTAATTCTTCTTTTAGCGTTTTTCCAACAAGTACTCTGGCCTGGGTTATAAAATTATCCAATTCCAATTGTACATTATCAATTTTAAAATGTGTTACAACTCGTCCTGGTAAGGCCGTGGTGCGCAGTTGTCTCACATCTTCCAGTTCTTCTTCCATGTCCTCTTCTTCCGTGTCCTCTTCTTGCATATCCTCTTCTTCAATAGGTCTTCTAGTAGTGGATGGTCCAGCACCAGCAAATTGGATCACACTAGGTCTTCTTCTTTGCATTTGCTGTAGATAGCCGTCGTAGTAGTCCATCTGCTTCTGATGCTCTTCCAAAAACCGGTCAATTGAGTCTAAGTCTATTTCATCGATGATAATATCTTTTTTTCCATCTTCTTCATGTAATTCTCTGTGTAGGGTGAAAAGATCTCCGTCTTCAAAAATTTCCCCACAAATGTCGCAAAGAGCCATTTCAAACAGTTTGGCTTTGAATGCACACTCTGTGAATGTCCACGCAATAATGGGCAGCGCGCTCAACTGGGTCCCTTTATACCCGAGGTTGAAGGGTGGGGGAAAGTGACGTCATATACATCCGGTTTATCAATCATGTAGTAGATTTGGCTTTTAAACACCCATTTCCAATACATTCTTCAACAGGCTTGAGAAACTGATGATGTTTGATCTAAATCCACCATTTTGTACGAGTTTTTCAAAGACGTCTGTTCCAACAACTTTATATAGGTCAAGGTCATTTGGAATTATTATTTTGAGCGGGGGATAGAGCACTAAGCAGCATCAATTACTACAAAGTGCTCTATCCCCCGCTCACATTGTTTTTTTTTTTACTTTTTGTTTAAAACTTCTTACAAAGGTGAAACATCACCATCAGAGTTGGAATCATCCTCATCACGGAATAGGCAGCGATGACAATACATAATTCTTCTGGCAACTAACATTCTATCCATTGGACGATGAGGAGTGTCTTGTTCTTCTTCTTCTTCAATTTCCAATTGGAATTCCATTTCCGACTCAGATGATGACTCTAATGTTTCGTAGGCGTGCAAGTCCACTTCATTGTCCGTTGAACCAGCTTCATCAGAGTCCGTTTCAATATCCATTATTTCTTCCTCCTCCTCTTCTTGATCAACCGCAGGTAGTTGGTCCTCTACTTCTATAATTTCTAGAGGTATTACCTCCAGAATAGAGACAATTCTGTTGCAATGGAACACGGTGTTGTCAAGTGGAGCCATGGTATGGAAGTGTTGTATCCATCCAATTTGCTTACCCTTTTATACCCCCACCAAGTATGCATTTATGTGGGTCAAGGTCATGTAAAGATACCCTTTGAGCGGGGGATAGACCACTAAGCAGCATGCTAGTCTATTGCCGCAAAGTGATCTATCCCCCGCTCTGTTCTACAAAACCTCAATCAAGTCCAAGTTCGAGTCCTAGTTCAACACATTTTATTTCAATTTAAAAATTTCAATTTCACAAAGCGTACAATTCTGATGTATCAAATATTCCAGTTCCTAAAACATTAGGTTCAGTTCATCCAAATTATGCACTCCTAACCTCATAACCTTGGTAGGGAGAATTACATTAATATGATAGTTATTTCTACCGTTACACTTGCTCCATTCTCAAAGAGATATAAATAATATAGTCTTGGATACTGTGCTTTTTCACGTCCTGCATGTTCCCTAATAAAGTTGAAAGCCAATCTTTTTGAATATTCATTATGAAACACTTCTTTTACAGAAACAAGAATTTTTTCTTCCAGAAATTTCACTTGAATTGATGATAGTTTGCTTACATCATCCTTGTCTATCAGGGGTAGCTTGTACGTGAAAGTATTTGGTATCGGTGGTTGTTTTTTTAGCATTTTATCAAGTAAACAACAGAATATTTTATACAATTTCAGCGCTGGACGTAGGGCAGCCTCTTCCGATGTTGGTGGCACTGTCGACGGTAATGGTGGCAGGCTGGGCATCTTCAGGCTGCTCAGGAATTCTGCGGTTATCAAATATTGGAGTATTGGAGCAGGGGGCGTGTCGGTCGAGGTGGTTTTGGAAGCTGGTGGATAGTTCTTGAGCTTCGGAGGCATTTTGAAAATGGAAAAGTGAAATAATGTAAACGGTGATAATGGGAATGTAGTGTTGAAGGCGGGAATAACCAGTCCGTACGATAGCTGGATGTGGAATGAGAAGTGCGTGCAACCTGGCCGCCTTATATCCCCCACCAAGCCAAGGGTGACCCCCTCACAGAACAGACTGAAGCAAATAAACGGTTCATACAAGCTTAGTAAAGCGTCAGAGTGGGGGTATCACGTAATACACACACCTTAATCGCATGGTTAGCACTTTACTTAAAGTGTAGTTTATATATGTCAAGGTCATTCAAACTTTGAAAAATATTTTCACCTCCAAACACTTGTGGCAAGCCGCAAGTGTTTGGAGGTTTTTTGTTAAGAATTAAGACTGATATATATGTCAAGGTCATTCAAACTTTGAAAAATTTTTACCTCCAAACACTTGTAGCAAGCTACAAGTGTTTGGAGGTAAGTTTTTATTTGTTAATGATTTATTTGTAACTTAGTCTTCACCCTCAAGGACACGGTTTGAGATTGTCCCAGTGACTTTACATCACCGCCAGGTTAAAGTATTATACAAGTCAAGTATTTTTTTTTTATTAGTTGACTTGTATAATACCCCTCTCCCTTACTTTAAGAGAGTTAAGACTAAATTTGGAAAAATAATTTGGAAAAAGACTTTTAAATATTGTCCAACACAACCTAACAATTTAGAATTTATT
>CM061536.1:20239542-20436111 GCA_030545055.2 Neoaliturus tenellus | reverse complement strand
CTTCAACATACATTAAACACCAAAGACCGGTTGGTTGGGTGGATCTCGTCAAAACTGAACATCAAAACTAATACCGTATCTACAATGTATAGGCCACGTTTAGTTGTGGCCTTCTCTACTTACTGCATAGTTAGTTATCTATAACTCCATAAAAAGTAGATGGGATGAGTATTTGCCTTGTTAGTCAGTACTTTTACATTTTGTTGTCAATGTCCAATTTTATTTTTAGGTTAAAAAAAGTATATTGTTACTTAAGGTGTCCAAACGAGTTGTTATATTTTCTAGGTATTTTGAGCTGAAGGATGAGAATATTGCTGCGTTAGGATCGTATACAAACCTCAAAGACCTCTTGAGCAACGAACTTGAGTTGAGCGAGAACGAAGTTGAAGAGATGTTCACCAAACACCCGCCTCTCGCCAAGATCAGCTACTCCAAAGCCAAGGAGATGATCGATTTCCTCAGAGCTGAAGGGTTTGGATCGAGAATGATATACCAAGTGCCTCGAGTTCTATGTCACAAGCAAGAGACCTTGTTGGTAAGCCTCTAATTAACTTGGCCACTAAACATTTTACTATCGGAATATTACTCTCAGCAAGAAATTTCCACAAGAGTTAAAAATACATTTTAGTAGATTTTAATTTTATTGTTCTATTATTTATAGATTGTGCAGATTTATAATAGGCCTACAGTAGACGTACAGTAGACTCCATCTTAACCTGCCACCTTTTAACCAGTCTCCGTTTTATCTGGCCTACCCTGACACAAAAACAACATCTTTTAAACCGGCTGATTTTTATCTCAACATCGCTTTAACCGGCTGTGTATGGTCGGAAATGTTGTTTCCTTATCTATAATTCAATTCAACATTGTATTATATTGATGTTCTCTCAAACCAATGAAACCTGGACGGAATGCTTTTGAACCTGCAATCCAGTAGACCACAATAGAGAAATAAACTATTATTATTTTCCCATAATAATAATAATATAGGGTAGGTCTATAGAAACAAGACTGAAGGAACATATCCTGAAGAGTTCTGCCATAGCAGAGCACACGGCTCAAACAAACCATAGTATGGAATTTCATAAGGCCATGTTGATTACCCGAGAAGACAACTATGGGAAATAAAAAGTAAAAGAAACAATACAAAAATAAAAAGAAACGACAAGAACATAAACAGAGAGGATGAGTACTAACTGAGTGATACATGGCTCCCAGTTATAAGAAATAGAGGTTGCAAATGTCATCAGTATAAAGCCTGAAATTTGTTTATTCAAAAATTGTTAGTATTCAACCATATTTTTATATATCTATATATATAATTCCGTAAGCGAATCAGTCCCCACGAAATATCTCGAGTTAGAAGAAAGATAGGGTAATGTATGATGGCTCATTTTAAAGCTTGAGGGCCAAGGACGCAAGGAAAAATACCAGAATCATCAAAAGTTACCTGGCCTTCGCCCCATTGGACCTTGAAGTTCCAATGTTAATCTAATGGGGAGAAGATTTTCCGATCTACAAATGTGATTAAGCAGATGATCAAGTGAATAATTTTTATCATAAACTCAGCGGGTTATTGAACAGATATCTTGAGTTAAGATAACCATATTTAATTATAACTTTTAAAATTTGCAATGCACTATAAAAAAAGCAACACACCAATAGTGATGAAAAAATTACAGATCCACGGTAGATTTCTTTCTTCAAAATCTATATCATTATGATTTTGTGTGCTGAATATACCGCTGTAAAAAGTAACTTAGCCGTGGTATGATTGATATAATAGTTAATAAATTGTCTTTGCTCAGTGCATGTTGTTTAGTTATTACGTTACTGTTTTATATATTTGCTTATCGGTTATGGTTGAATAGTTTTTTAAGTAATTGTTTACTTTTGACTAAATCATATTATGTAAACTACTAACATTGGATAACCTCCGTATGATGAATATATTAATTTAATAATTCTCTCTTCTTTCCTTATATAGGTCGTACGGAATCGATAATTGCCCATTAATACATAAATACGGGGAGCTTTTCATGTATGCAGTGTGCAAAAACAAACAATATGTCAATCAATGTTCTACTTCATTGAACGAATAGACAAAATAGACTACAATCATAGCACAAGGAACGTGGTTAGACTCAAGTGACTGGTGGGGGTTGGGGAGCACGAGGTGTCAGTGGCACAGGGGTAGGGGCCATGTGGGCCTCGGTGGAGGCATGGGTGGACATGCTAAACATGGAGGGGAACGGCAGGTAAGGGGACATGGGGATATGGGGGACACGGGGGGCATAGGGTCACAAGTAGCACTAAAGACGTCGGTGGCACAGGGGGTAGTTGGGCAGGGGGTTACGGGAGAGGAATGAGGGACATTGAGAGCAGGCTGCCTCGGGGAAGAACGGCGGGCATGTGAGCTTGGGAGAATGGGGGGGTCAGAGGGAGGCACGGGGGTACGGGGCATTTGGGTACTCGGGCCACGTGGGCATAGGGGGTACAGGAAGCACGGGTCATGAGATGAGGGCATGGGGGAGACTTTGGGGGGGGGGGACATAGGGGCACGGGAGAGGAATGGGGACATAGAGAGCATGGGGGCATCAAGGAAGAACGGCGGACATGTGAGCACAGGAGAATGGTATAGCACAGCACAGGAGGAGCCCTAAATGAATTCAAAAACTATATTTCCAAAACAATTTCTTAGTGGACTACCTATGAGCAAAGAGGAACATCCATGTCAAATTTTAACTCCGTAGGCTCTCTAGTAGTTCTAAGTCCTGAGGGGCGGAGCCCTTAAGAAGTTCAAAAACTATATATGCAAATCCGATTCTTGGTACCTTTGAGTAAAGAGAAATGTCCTTGTAAAATTTTAACCCATAGGATCTATGGTGACCTAAGGGTTCCATGGGGCGGAGCCCTAAAGAAAATTCGCAAAATCGTTTCTTAGTGAATGCCCATGACCAAAGAGGAACATCAATGTCAAATTTAATCCAGTAGGCCATAGAGTAATTTTTAAGACCAGTGGGGTGGAGCCCTAAAGTACTTCAAAAACTATATTTCCAAAACCGTATTTGTGAAATTCATATATAGTAATACTCGAAGCAAATCACACCACATTATTTTAATAATTTACTTTCATTATCATATCTTTTCAATGTATGTTAACTCACATGCCATTGTTTATAACATTCTTTACTCTTGTTTTGAATATACCTTCATCTCATCGCTCTTTTCAAGGTCTTTATTTCCTTTTAAAAGTTTGCCTCAGGTCCTTTGAGTATTTTTATTGGTTCCCCTCCAGTATCTAGTATCTTAGTGAATACCTATGAGCAAACATGACCATCTATGCCAAAAATTACCCCTGTAGGCTCTATAGTAATTTTAAAACTATTTGGGGCAGAGCCCTGAAGGCACTGTGTAAACCACTTTTTATTGAGCACCTATGACCAAAGAGATTACTCCAAATTTCAACCCCGTAGGCCCTATGGTTTAGAACTGTTGTTTCTTTCAATTCGTATTGTAATTGGCCATAATTGTAACATTATATTGAAATTTCTAAGACATGTGGGGTGAAGCCCTGAAGTGTGAAAGCGTTTTTTAGTGAACATTTTATGAGCAAAGAGGAACTTCCATGCCAAAATTTAACCCGTAGGCCCCAAAAGTAATTTTGAAGTCCCGTGGGCGAAGTCCTAAAGATGCTTTACAAAAGCGATTCTTAGTGAGCCCCCATGGGCAAAGTGTATCTTCCATTTCAATTTCAACCCCTTAGGTCATCTGATTTTTCGGTCGCACATCAACTGCGCGAAAACCGAAAAGGGTCCCCCAAAAATGTGCATCAACTGCGCGAAGCCCGAGCCAGGTATACGGTGGTTGGCGGCGGAAGAAATCTCCTAGTTTACAGGTTCATCCCAACCTCCCATATCACAATGTGTGGTCAAACTCTTGGGTTTGGCACTGAAATTCGTAAATATTTAATTGATTTTCTTAACTCTACTCCCCATGTTATTTTATTGCTTATTTCGGTCCGGTACAGTGTAGTTTTTAAAGGGGCAACATCACCCACGTTGCATTGGAGTTTCGTAAATAGCCTATATGTTTTTTGAAAGTGTGCGAACTGTAAATATTTTGTTGTTTGCTTTGTAAAAGTAGGCTCCAAAAATTTATCCACCCGTAATAGAAATGAACATGCCCTGATATTGGCATAATAATAATATTAAAAGGAAATTTTGAGGTCCTGTGGGGTGGAGACCTGAGAATTTTGCAAAACTGTTTCTTAGTGAGCACTTTTTACAGAGAAACGTCCATGGCAAATTTCAACCCCCTATATCCTATGGTTATAAAAATTCGATGATACTGAGTGAGTGGTATTTGACAAAGTAGATTAAACCTAACCTAACCTAAATTCTAACTAAAAAAACATTTTACACCAGTTAAATCGTTTACAAAGATAAAAATATTGTCATATGGTTATGTCATCCTATAAATGTATTATTTCACTAACAGCTGATAGCTTTGAATCTTCAACAGGTAATTGCATCAAATCTTTGAAGTCGTGTGGGGCGAAGCCCTGAAGGAATTTCGCAAAACCATTTCTTAGTGAGCACCTATAGACAAAGAGGAACTTCCATTCCAAATTTTAACCCATAAGAATAACATTGTAACAAAATTTTGAAGTCGTATGGGGCGGAGCCCTACAGTAATTTCGTAAAACCGTTTCTTAGTGAGCATCAATGGGTAGAAAGGAACGTCTATACCAAATTTCAATCCTGCACGCTCTCTACTTTTGGAGATTCGTTGTTGCTTTGATTTGTATTAAAAATCCCCCATAAGAATAACATTGTAACGAAATTTTCAAGTTGTGCGGGGCGGAGCCCTGACGGAATTTTGCAAAACCGTTTCTTAGTGAGCGTTTTTTAGCAAATATGAACGTACATGCTAAGTTTTAACCCTCTAGGCCTTGTAGTTTTGGGGATACTCTGATACGTGAGTGAGTGGTATTTGACAAATATATAGTAGATGTCAACTAATGGATATAATTTTAAAATTAATTGTGTAAATTTTGTTAACCTAGTACTAATGATGAAACCGGCCATAGTGCAGGTGAAACGTCTAGTGTAAAGGAAAATAAAATGTGTCAAAAAATCCCAAAAAAGTGTTCTAATTAATTTTAAACTATTATTATTATAAGTTTAGCCGTGGATTTCATGAGAGTCAGAGGTTCGCTATAAATTATATAAAGTAATATTTTTAGATTTATTTTCAAGCCAAAATTACATTTAGGCCATATAAAATTGTATGTTGGAGTTTTTAAATGTACATCGGTTTAACCGGCCAATTCATTATCTGGTCGCGGTCTGATTCTGAGGTGGCCGATTAAGAGGGAGTCTACTGTATTAATAACTGAGGTGTCAAACATTTCGTTATCTTCACAATGGAAATGTCATCTTCACACGTGTTACGTGTGAAGAAAGTGTATTTTGTGTCATGTGTGAAAACTGAAAACCATTGCGTAATGGGCTTATAGTTTAATAAACTGACTAAAGATGAATGTTAAATCATTCCAAATACGTCCAGTGTGAAGATAACATTATTTGACATCTCATGCTATCTCATACGTAAGTATCCTCGGTCAGGAGAGAGGAAGGCGATTTATCAGAAACAAGGAACGATAGGCAAGAACAGAAGAGCGCTCCCGAACCTTCCAGCAGTGGCAACACAGCTGGGAGCACGACACCCGAGGACGATGGACTGTGCGACTTATCAAGCAGGTCCAGCCATGGGTGGAACGGTGGCATGGGGAGGTGGACTACTACTTGACCCAATTCTTGACAGGTCACGGCTATTTTTGGTCGTGCCTGTATATGATGGGCAAGACCGATTCACCGGACTGCCAGGGCGTTCCCGACGATGTGGAGCACATCTTTGTCCGCTGCCCCAATTGGGAAGGGCGCCGCCAGGAGGCCACATAAACTTTTGGTGCATTTTCGGTGGACTTGGTCTGCGAAAAGAAATTGGAGGATGAGGGCTGCTGGGATTGATTGTCGTAGTACGTCCGGGGCATCCTCCTTATGAAAAAGAATGATCTGGACTGCTAGGTGGCTCAGATTCCCTGACCATGCGGCTGGTTAAGGAGTGAGCCCAATGGGCTATGCTAATTTAGACCTAGCTTGATGTAATGTGACAAACAATTCCAGGTTAGATCCCTAAAGAGTAGAGGAGGTTTTTTAGTGGGTATACTTTTTTTTAGGGGAGTCCCACACTGCAGGCTGGCCACCTGTGTGCGTAATTGCACTTTTTCTGCCTCTCCCTCAAAAAAAAAGTATTGGTAATCTGCTAAATTATTTATTATAGGTGTCAAGGCTGTAATTAAATTGTATTGACTTATTGTCATAGTTGATGTCAGGTTAAATCTGATCAATTCATTAGAGCAGAAAGTAGATTACCCAAACAGTCAATTATTCAAACTCCCAGCTTACTAATTCAGTGTACAGGAATTTAAAAATCTGTTTTGAAATGGAAAACATAGCCCAAGTGTTTAAAAATAAGGTGTACTATTTTAGTTTTCATCTCATTTTATTGTTTTGAAGCTTAACCCATTAGCCTTGTATCACGTAACGTTTCCATGATGATGTCAACACATAAACAATGTTATCTCCAACATTCTATTTGTTACAATAAAGCCATATTTCGATGTAAAATTATTACTAGAAGGTCAAAGTAACTTCTAATAATTGACTTGGAACTAATAAGTTCCAATTTTATTGAGTTTCCAAGTTGAGTGTCCTTCATTCTATGCCTAAAAGCAACTATGTCCAATTACTGTTAGATGGTGTGGCAGAGCACTGTATGTCATAACAGCGATGGCAGGGAAACTGTCCCTCAAAATTGACATTAGAACATTTAGTGTGTATTTGCTGAGCCCCTCAAATGTTGGCCCATGCATTTAGGCCCTGGACTTCATATACAGGTTGAGATTTGTTCTGATATGGATAAGGCATTCAAAATGGTATTTCCTGAAGACTATGAAAATTCTAAGTGAGGTGAAAAGTGGTCAACATGGTTCTAGTCTATTGCTAATGATTTGTAATTTTAATTGTGCTAGTTTTTGTAATTTTTGTAAAAACCTCCAACAAGTCTTGATGGCTCAGTCGGATAGCTACCAGCTGAGCAGCACGAGTTTGACTCTAAACGTGTCCATGACATTGCTAAACAAAAAAATCAAATTTCCCCGCAACCATTTGATTTAGAACAATAATTTAAAATAAAGGATTACTTAGTTTTTTAGCTAGATTGTGAAATTGATACATAAGTGGATAGATTGTGGGTGATAAGTGAAATTTATTTTAATTTCATAGTTTTTTCAACAAAATAAACTAATTTTTTTTAACTCTTTAAGCTCTAAGTTTTGAATGTAAGTTTTTCCCGAGATGCGGGTGGTGTCATTTATTCAGAATTTTAATTTTAAAACCCACAAAATTTTCATTAAAATTGTTAATTTTTTTGAGAAATTTGGATTTTTTAGGTTTTTTGGGCCGATGTAGATTGGTAGAATGTACATTGGTGGTGTAGAATGTAGATTAGTAACTACATACCATACCATATAACTGTATCTGATTACCGTAAAAAAGAGCCTGACTGTCTATTTTTTTATGTAATTCGCTGAGGAGTAGCTTTAACTGATCATGAAATGAAACAATAATTAATTCCACGAGATACACCATACTTACTAAACTACTTAATTATACTGACTAAAAATCTACATTTTTGTTGAACTGAAGAACTTGATTGAGCTATAAAATGGAATTTCCAAAAACTAGGAATATATTCCTTTTTGAGTATTTTAAAAAGGATATGAATTAATTTTATTTATTTACTGATAGCCTTTTTTTTAAAGTTTTAGTATTTCTTCAATTCTACTGCAATTACTGTAAAGAACTAATCCATATCTGAAAACGGATTGAAAATATGCAAAGTAGGCTGTTTTCAAGTAGGAACTTCAACTAATCTGTTAAGGAGATAAAATAACTCATGAGAGGTGATCAATATGTGAATTCCATGTTAAATTTCGATCAATGTGAATACCTAGAAACCTAACTGGATCCATCATAAATTCCGGCGATATTAGGGAATTATGTCTAGTATTGAAATTTATAACTTTAGTTTTACTTCTGCTAAGCAGGACGCCATTAGAATGTATATAAGATAAAGCAGGGGCCCGAAACTGAACCTTGTTGAACTCCCCATTCTACTTGAACTGCATTGGACCATTGGCCACTAACTTCAAACATTTGCCTTTGGTTACTTAAATAAGATAAAAAAAATTTAAACAGATCTACTGAAGCCATAATATTTCAATTTTGAAATGAGAATTTTACTATGTAAAAACGTTTTAACTAAACAATTTTTCAAAATATAAAAAAAATTGAGAGAGCTGTTACTTTGTAATGTAACCACCTCTTTCCTTAATTTCCAATTCTAACATTAAATATGATAATTTTCAGGCCAGAATATTGGAACTGAAAAAGGTTAACCCGAAAATGATGAGTCTTCAAAATCTTTGCAGGAATAAAAAAGATTATATGGCATTTTTAAACAAAGTTCAGGGTTCTCATCGTGAGGTACAGTATTACAAGTTTCTTATGTGAGATAGGTGTTTTTAGGTTTACGTTAATAATTGACGAGGTCTATGTAAAAAGGGCGTAAGTTGACTTAAGACCTTTTTTGCGGAAATGGTGTTTTTAGATTCCTCGTGTTTTCTTTAATTTTTAACTCTGGGAATTGACTGATGTTTGGCCTTCCTCATGTCTGCAGTCCATCAATGTAAAAAGGGCGTATTTTGGTAACGACCTTTTTTGCGGAGATGGCCCTTTTAGACTCCTCGTGTAACTCTGTGTAACTAGTTTCGACATAAGATTAATTGGAATAAGACTTTTTAATCCATGCAAAAAAGTCGTATGAAAATATGTAAAAAGGGGGTTTGAAAAAGATGGCGGGCAGCCATCTCTAAAAGAAGGGCGTATTGAAGGGGGTAAAATGTGTTTATTTAATAATTTTTCAGTTAACCAACCTAATTTTAGCATGAAATAAGTCATCAAAAGTCAAACTTCATTTTATTAAATAGGTTTTTTTTGGTGTAATATTTTCAGGTTAGAAGATACTTAAAGTTTTGCACGCTCCATTCTCAATTCTAATTAAGTCGACATACGCATTTTTTACATAGACCTCCTCAGTTTATTACCAGGTTTCATCACGTTACTGTCATAAGACTGTTTCTAATTTATTTAATTACTTGATAAAATATCATTTAAATTACATCTATATGAAAGAAAATAAATTGAAGTTTTTGTGAGTGAAAAACTCAGTACTGTACAAGTGACTGCACTTCAGTTTTATACTGGACTTAATTGGCATGATAAGGCTTATAAAAATGAATTCATCATTTTACAAAAAGTAAACATGGTTGCATAAAAAATAGAGAAACGACTCAAAAATGTATTTATATTCTAGTGGACACCATATTGACCAGTTAATTTGGGGCCAAGACCGCAGTCGATTTTGATTTGGCTTCAAGAGTTGGTTAAGTTCAGCTATGTTATTAAATAGCCACTTTAAAGAAAGCTAATTTCCTGAATAGGTAGGCTGGTTGAAAAGTAATCAGTTAAGGTGTCTACTGCATGGAATAAAGTATTATTCATATTTTATCTTTGGGAGTCCATTGAATAAAATGTTAATTGCTGTCTTCAACACTGAGAAATTCAAGCACCAAGACTTTTCATTTATCAGTGGAGAAACTAGGAGTAAGGGAAGTATCTTTCAAACTTATCAACATAATTTATTTAACCTTAATGTTTTGTTACAGTAAAGAAAGTCTACCCTCTACTGGGTTGCTTTTTGTTTGGCGGCGATGTGTTCGGATGCAGAATTAAGATGGATGAAAAGAACGGCGGCGGAAACACGAGACTGGAGATCTAGCTGGCTAAGATCATGAGCCCACTCCACTCGCCCCCAGTGGCCACACTGCAACAATGTGTTGATCAGCTGAATGACTGGCATTGCTGCCAACTTAACTTGGTCACTCCAGCTCTACCAACTGCCCATAATGAGTTTCAATCGCAGAATTGCAATACTGCACACATTTTTAATGGAAGTAACAAAGGGATTTTATTACAAAAGTTTTTTACTTTAGAATGTTTTCAACACTTAAGGACCACTTAGAAATAATATTACTCCCAACTAAAAAAATTATGGAGTTTGCCTTCATAATCGAAGTCAATATGATTTTTATACCAACTCATCATTACAAAAAAAGTTTTCCAAACAGACTATAGATGAATCGTAATTGCTGTTGAAAAGTCATTAAACATTTTTGTCTAAAAGAATTCAAATGTATAGAAACAAAAAAATTCATTATTAAAAAGTTGATTACAGTATTTAGAAAACTTGCTTAACTTATTAGAAAAAGTTAACATTAAAATGTGAAGAGAATTGAACTGTTTTACGTAAAAATGAATGTAACTTCTAAAAATATATATGTTTTCTAAATCAAGAATTGTTATTTTCCTGGATACATTGCATTTGTTTACTTTATTTTTCTGTCAAATAGCTGCATATTTAAAAACACTGCTCCGGGATAGGGTTGTAATAGATACACAAGGTTTCTACTGACTGGGAATTGTCCTTAAATTTCTTTTTGCCATGAAATAATCTGTGACAGTCCTTAAATTTCAAGAAATTTGGCTTATCTTCTTAAATTTCCTACTCTATTGTAGCCTAAGCATGCTACACTCTACATTTACATTTATGAGTGCAGAGTAAAATGAGCCTAATTGTAGGCCTATTTTATTAAGTACCAGGTTAACCGAGCGTTGCTCGTTGGTTTTAATTCAGTTTTAATACTTCCACCAACAACTAATTATACTTCTTCACAGTTAACAGCTGTTTCAAAAAGTCTGCTTAACATTAATGTTTCTTTATTTTTGTTTACATTTCGTTGTTATTTCGTTACCAAAATTACGATTTTTAAACTTAAATTTAGACCAAATTTGATTTTTCTGGGATTGAGTCAGTTTCTAAACTTATTTTTTGGCCAAAACACTCTTAAATGCAAAGTTTAAGCAAAATCTAACAGCTAGATTTCGAGATCGTGGAACACACATCCCTTCAGACATTCCTCGTATTATAGTATAGGATTTGTATGAATAATAAATTTATGATATTAATCGTTAATGAAATTGTATGTGCTTGAGAACTGTTTCCCTTTAGATTGCTAAGATATCCAAGTTCATTAAATTAGTATTTGTTTCCAAAAATATGAGCATTTTTAAGGGGTTAGAGATACAGATTATTATTTCAATTGAGATTATTTATATTTATATTCATTTTTTTGTTGTTGTTCTTTTATGAAAATCTTTACATAAATTTAACAATGCATTCTAATATAAAATAGATCAAGTTTCACATTTTTCAAGACAAATTATACTTTTTCCTTACCAGTCTCTTAGGGCTTTATGTTTGTTTTTCTTGTCAGGAATTACATTACTTTGTTATGATACAAAGAACCAACTCTTACTTATTTGGTTGATTTTCTATTGGAAACACTTAAATATCGTAAGGGAAACCAAGTAAAATCCATTATAAATGTTCTTAAATATTTTGTAGAAGAACTGCAAATGTTGACTACCACCTAAATCTCTAGACACCCAATTCCCACACGCTTAGACGTATTCTCTCTTCCTTTTCTCCTCTGAGTCCTCAGTCATTGAACAACCTTTTACAGATACTAAACTGCTATCGCAAAGCAGATTCAGCCACAAGCTGTTAGTGATGCCAAATGTCTTTCTTATTTCCAAAGTTTATAGTCATTTGGTTTTATATATATATTTTTTGTAACATCTTTAGAGAAGGTGGAGCCTTCTTAAATATGGTATTTTGAACTAACCCCAACTTTTTATGGTCTTGAAGTTGATGGATACCGGTAACTACAATTGCAGGCAAGTTTTGTTACCTGAAATTCTTCCTCCAACCTCGAGAGCAAGACGGCCTTCTCCACTGAAATCCGTCGCTCGACACACGCATGTGTCAAGATGGCAGACTTCAGGGCTTCAATGGCAAACAAGAACCCTATAAAGTAATAACTAGATCAGCATAATTTATGATATTCCATAAGCGAAATATGTAAACAAGTATCACCGATGACTCAATTGAGCCAGGATACACTAATTTTAAATTATTGGCTAAAATTATAAATGTTAGGATTAGGATTTTCACACACAATAGGGGTTCCCCTTTGTAGCATAATAGGAGGGAAATAAATAAAACAAATTACTAAAATTGATTGTTTTTTACAAAAGGTTTAACAGGGTGTCCATAGAAAATTTCCCCCTGTCTTTCCCTGACCAATTACCATCAATTTCCCTGACTCATGGATTTTACTAAAAATTATAATCGTTCTACTACAAAAATTTTTTTATATATTGAAAATCCTGGGATATGTGTTAAAAAATTACAATGAAGTAATGAATTCTTCTAAAGTATGGTATTGAAAACAAGTTTCTTGATTCAAATTTCTTGCATTTGGTGTAATTGAAGAACTCAGAAAAAAATATAAAATTTCTCATATAGTTGGCACCAACACATTTTAGAGAAAAATTATATTGCTAGAAGGGATTTTTTAGCCGGAATGTATTTTAAATCAATGGATCCTCCATAATGTGATATTATTGCTTGCATACCCGTGTTACTAAGCTTGAATGACTCTTGACACACTTTACAATAAGCAAAAATTGTACAAGAGTACCCACTAATTTCAGGAAATATTTTGTCATAAAGCCACAATTCACTAAATGTACTCTATTCAGCAGTTATTGTACAGCTAACGACTAATAAACAGCCGAAAAAGATTGAGAAAGAACTAAAAATATTCTAAGCACAAATGTACAACAATAAATTGAACTGTCGTACATTTGTGAACAATCCCGAAAAATGCTACTATAGTCGGGGTTACAGCCGACTGAAGCACTGAAAACAGCTCTACGCCATCATTAGGAGAGATTTCCCTGACTTTCCAGAATATGGACACCCAGTTAAACTGTCAATTGAAAAAAAACGTTTTTATTAACTGTGCAGAGAGGAGCAAGATATAGTACAGTCCCGAAAATCCGCTTATACCGAACACCTTCTAATGGAAAAATGCCGGTTTTTCTTACAAACAGGAAAAATGAAAATGAAATATTTATTCTTACACAAAGAAGATAATTGGATTACATTTAATAGTACTTAAGGTAAACACACGAGTAATGGACAGTAAGGTACAAGGAGAGGAGGAAGTTTGACACCGAATTGCCGGTGAATTTGAATACCTGTAATGGTTTTCATGGATCGAGGGTAAAGCTGGTTTAGTTTGGTATATACATTTAATAAATGAGGCGCTGGATTCCAAACCGTTCCTCAGCCACAAAAATAAAAAATGAGTTATTGGTGTACTCTTGATCAGTTAGCTGACCTACACCTGCCTCACTAACTATTATGTTCCAGAAAAATCTTTAGCCAATAGAATAATTACTTTGAAAGGTAGTTTATGTTCCAAAACCTTCTTGATCCACCTCCTATTTTGTTTCTAATGAAGCTTCAAAGAGTTGCAACAATTCGTTCCATGCTGATCTTCATCCAATGTAAAATGGCTTCCCATCAGACTATGGTAGTTTCAAAACAAACCTCATCCTTGAACAGTTTACAGCCGAATGACTCGTAACACACTGAAATCACACGCTCATCCATGGTACTACATTAATTTACCCTTTTATTTTATTTGAATATCACGCTGTCGGGTTATAAAGTAAGAGAATATTATTTTATAAGATGATGAATTTTCATAAAAACAGGAGGTAGGAGTGTTTTGTTGAAGTAAAAACAAAAAAAAACCTATTTTTTTGTAAAACTGAGTGACCTAAAAAAAAACCTTAAAAAATAACTTAAAAACTGGTAAAACTTTAAACATGATTTACTACAACATAATATTATAAATGATTTAAGTCAATGTTTCATCTCTATTAAAATATTATAATGTGTAAACCAAGCCTGTTTCATTTATAACCCTCAAGATGTTCCTAAGAAACCTCATCCAGCTATGGTTGGGGGTCGTCCATAAATTACGTCATCTGAAAATAGGGGGGGAGGGTCCAGATTGAAAATGACAGTAAGGTGATGTGCAAAGGGGGGGGGGTCGGCTTTGATATGACGTCATTTTAAATATGATGTTTTATATCGCCTTTTAACAGTAAAACAATGATAAATTCTAACACAACTCAACTATTATAAAATAATTATCTATAACATACATTGAAACTATTTTAAGGCGTTATTTTATAGTTATTTTCCAATTGAGAAAGTCATTTTGGCTTTATTTCTGAAGGTAAATTCAGATTTTATAAAAATTGGTCAATTTTTTACTTTATCATGAAGCGTGTAAAAAGCATTATTTTTACTTAAAACAGAGGTTTGTTAAAAATGCCGTCATTTTTCCGAGAGGGGGGGGGGGGGGTCAGGCAAATTATGATGGTAGGATGATTTTAGGGAGGGGGGGGGGGGGTACAAAAATGGCCAAAAAACGATGGCGTAATTTATGGACGGCCCCTTGTTCCAAATCCGCTTATAAAACTCGTTTGTTTCAAAATGATGCTCATCCAAATTTTAAACATTTTTTGTCATAACAATTTGTGTAACACTAACTGTGTCTTTTTTAAAGTGATCCAATTATTTTTTATTGATTTTTGGGAAACAAAACATGCATTATTTTCCTTGTTGATAGTTAGAAGTTTTTCTTGATTCACCAAATATAAGATTAGGTGTATGAGGAAAGGTTTGGAATCCAGCGCTTCAAATGTAGTTTACTGCATAAAATAATCTTACATGAATTGATAAAATAAAGTGATGCACATGTTATAGTGGTGGACGGTTAAAAAAGAGCATGTACTAGTAGTGGACAGACGCTTGTTCCACTGTGGACACCTGATTACAATTTTTACTGTTTTCTGCTATTTTGAGTGAAAAATATATTTATATGATTATTTGAATAAATATACAGTTAATATTTGTCAAAGAATAAGCACACACATTTAAAATTTTGCAGAGTTACTGGCTAATGGCTCATGAAATTAATTGTAACACAACCACATGAATATAACTTAATAGTATATTTCACCACTAGTCCGGAAAGTGACCCATTTCTGGGCGAGATAGTGTTTTACGCGCGAGGCGAAGCCGAGCCTTTACCTTACTTACATTACTTTACCTTGTAAACATTACTTTACCTTGGACGGAAAGTAATGTTTACAAACATTACTTTCCGTACAGTTCAGTAAAATCAGCTGACGGTGACAGTTTGGGAAATGACTACTTTCCAAGGTCTCAGCTGTATGGCAAGTTGTCACTTTTGTATACGGAGTGATGAAAAAATATTATTAGAGAATTGTTGCCATTTTATTTCAGTTCTAAAATTTAAGGATTTATTTAGGATGGTTTGAGACTTGTAAAAGAAGTATGGTTCAGCAGGAATGCGTAAAAACTTGTTATCTAGTTTTTTAAGTGTTTTTTTTTCTAGACCAAAAATAAACAACTTTTGAAATGAAAGAATTATAAAATTTCCAAAAAACAACCTAAAGGGGTATGCAACTATCACCACAATTGGTAACATTTTTAAACATATATACTCAAAAAGTGGAACAAACTATGATACGCTATACCCATAGAACTCTATACATACACCTCAATCAAACGCAAAATGAGCAACTAAAGCTTTTGTACACACGCTCACTTACATGCTCCTCTACTGTTTGTTAAATTTCCAAATTCATTGAAACTCATATGGTTTTAAAGCAAATGATTTTCTGATTATAAAGATGTAAATTTCTTAGCCATTATTCCTGGCTTTTTTATGAATAAAAAAAAAATAATCAAAGATTATTTAGAGAAAAAAAGTTATAGTCGAAAAATAAGGTAGTTATTACCTTTTAAAGAGGAAAGTGTTCTCTACTGGTGCAGTTACCTTAATTAAATATTCTTAGAATTAACCCATACCCTCCAGTTTTTAAGATCAGAGCAGGTAAAATTATAGACCCAGTAACAATTTACCCTAATACAAAAGAAAAAATAATTTAAATAATTAAAATAATTCTAGAGTATTAAAAAAAATCCTTTTTAGCTCTGTGAATAAAAAAAAGAGAAAGCCTAAAATAATGTTAACTGTAAAATGTAAAAACAAAAATTGGAATTAAAACAAATTGCAAAAAAAAAAAAAAAAAAAAAAAAAAAAAAAACTGGCAGTGCACAGTACTTTTAGTCACCATCTAAACAATAGCGTAAAACCTCCCTTATCCGACCTCCTGACAACCGACTCCTCCTGATATCCAACCTAGTGTCCGATCGTCTAAAATTTCCTTGCTCCTGTCGTTGCTGAACCTGTCAAAACATGAAACTATCCGTTATTTGTAGAAACAGTTATGTATAAATATTGTAATTTGTCAGTTATCATACATATGTTTAAATTAATATGTTGTAGGTACAACAAAGTTATATTACAATACTGTATAGCTGTTTTCCTACCAAGGAAATGCTTTTCATTTGGTCCTCCAAACATCTTACATGGTCATTTTGGCCGTTCCGACCATGGCCCGGACTCGTCATGGTCGGATATGGGAGGTTCTATTGTATTTAGTATTATTTATACTATGATATATTACTTAATCACTTTTAACAAGATAGTAAAAGCATTTATAATATAGATAGTAAAACAAATTTAAGATGTAAAATAAGTATTTTTGGTCTGAAGTGCAATTAATCGACATGAAGATACGCTGTTCTGCCATTGTCAAATGAACTAAAAAACACAAAGTCCGGAACAATAACCCAATGACTCAGATTTGGAATGTGGGAAAGTATGACAGTTAGATACATATGGTGTCGGTTCTATTTTTCATGTGCACCATGTTTGTCACCACTCCTCTCGTCACCTCACATAAACATCACTGAGCCGGAGGCCTACTAATGAGGGTCAGCCACCGTCTGGTCCAACCAGGGGCCTGTTGCCTGAGCTGATTGGTGGAAAGTATTGTCTCTTGCTTTGAATCACTTAAGAGGAATCGGTATATACCGTTCTTGAATCATTTATCTATACTTACAGAGGAGAGTGCCAAAGCGGATTATTACTACTAGCACCTAAACATTTCCATATCTCACATATTTAGAAGCAGCCAAAATACTTTCCCAAAGTTACTTTATAAATACTTTTATACATAACATCAAATATTGTACTGGTTTACCAAGCCCCGCTCGTTCATTTTAATTCACATCTGTTATCATTGAAAACAGGATGCCAACAAAACTGGACCTTCTTCAACCTTGGCTGACGAAGTGGCGGGTCAAGGTGAATGCTGAGAAGAGCGAAGCCATCTGCTTCACCCGTGCGAGGCGGCAAGGGGACGGCCACTCTCTGATTCTCTTCGGACGCAGGATTAGTTGGAAGACCCACGTAAAGTACCTTGGAGGCATTCTCGACCAAAAGCTGACGATGACGCCCCACGTCACCAGGGTATGTGACCTTGCCAACAAAGGTCTGACCTCCATCCTTCCTCTCCTCCGAACGAAGACGCTGCCGGTGAAGGTGAAGGTCCAGCTTCACACCGCTCTCCTGCGCCCAGTCCTCACGTACGCAGCCCCCGCCTGGTACGCCCTGACCTGCAGAACTTCTAGGAGGAAGTTGCTGGCCGTCCAAAGCAGATGCCTTCGTCGAGCCACCAACTCTCCGTGGTTCGTCAGGAATGCAGTAATCAGGGATGCCGCTCGTGTTCCGACTCTACGAGACTTCGTGGATCGTCTGACGACCAACTTCAAGGACTCCGCTGAGGTCTCTGAGTGGGGGCACATCAGAGAACTGGTCGAGGAAGAACCCCCGCAACTGCGGCCACACATCGCAGAGTGAACTTCACCTCCACTCCACGTTGACATGTAGCTCAGGCTACTAGGGCACTAGTCCCACCCCGTCCCTAAGCAAGGACCAATCAGGTCGAAGCTGGAAGAGAAGTGGCTCATGGCCACGGTCACCCAACCGCACCGCACCAGGATGCCAACAACCAAATATTTTCACAGTTAACAGCTGTTTCAAAACCAATCCATAAAAGTAGTCTTTGTTATTTTTTTGCTGGTGCCTTGTGTTGTTATTTCATGAAACAAATTGGCAAAGTGTCATTTTGCATTATGATAAAAAACTTTGTTCATCACTCGGAGCAAAAGTGTCTTTTAAGTTCTTAATCGTTTATAAAAACTCGATTGTGCACTAAAAAGCCACCTTTGCTCCTAGTGATGAAAACTACTATTTCAAACTCTTTTTTTAGACAAAAAATTTTTCTATGCTTATTTTTGGGAAAAAATACTCTTAAATTTTTTTTTTTTCACATGGAAAATTTATTAATAATAATACAATTTAGATACAATTTTGTTTTCTTTTAAGATTTAAATAGGGGAATCTATTAATTTAAATTATATTTGGGATGCCTGCCCCATCTTCGAACTCCCTGGCTGATCGCCATTTTCTTCTTGACCTTCGGATGCACATGCTGGTGGCTCTTAATATCGAGCATGTCACCCTTACCCTCACCCAATTCATTATTACACTGTAGGGTTTGTTCCATTTTTCACTTAGTCTTTCTGCTATAGCTCTTAAAAGTGTATGGAACTCTTTTCCCAAATATCCATCAACTGATGTGATGAGGGGGTTAAATGAAGCATTTCTGTTTTCACAAGCTTGGAGATATTTTCTTTTTTTTTCTTTTTCAGCGTTTTCAATGACCCTCTCGTAGGGCATGGAAATATGAGACGGAGCATCAGTGTCTAAGACACGTACATCAAACAATGCTTCCATCTGACTTTCCCAAACCCCTCTACAAGCTAGGTCCGCTTTTAACGCTGGAGCAGTTTGATCTTTCTCCTCAGCTATTAAGGGTTCTTTGATACAATTTCCCCAAGCTTGCTCCATAATGCTTCCTAGTGTGTCTCTGACTTCATTATGTCTTCTTATGATTAGGCCACCAATTCGACACTTTAAGGCATGCTCGGTATTGTAATCTTGTCCACATCCGTCGCATTTTGCTGGAAGATGGATTGGTGTTCTACCATAGCGTAGAGCTAATGAGTCCCTGAATTCTTGAGGTGACATATCAAGATTAAGCTTTTTTAGCGGAACACACGATAGCCAACTTCCATGCTTTGCTTTATTATCCGTATTTCTTAAAATTGCTCTTTGACGTTGCGTAGGGAAGTGCTTCACCGAATTTTGTAATGTTTCTTTTTCTTCAATCATTCTTTCTTCTTTGCATTTTTTCTGGGAACATTTAATAGCGTATTTGTGGTTTACAAGATCAACTTCAGCCTTTGAATGTAGAGCATCAATTAGAATGTGGCATCCGTTTTCAGAAGATTTGAACATTGCTATTGCTTGTTTTGAAGGGTCAGACAATCCAATTCCTCCCGACTTCACGGTTAGATGTAGGAGCTCACATTCTTCATTACTAACATCTGATCCAAACAAACTCGGGAATAGAGATGATCGAATTGCATTTGTAACGGGTAAGAACATTTCTGGTGGAATCTCAGTAACTCGCTGGAAAAATGTCCATTCGGCTTGTAGTGATTTTGTTGCAACTGTGTGGACGGATTGCGGGTGCTTGTGTCCAATCGCAGCTAAGTTTTCAACGTGTTGTTTCCATTTTCTTACTTTTTCTTCGATAAATATTTTTTTCTCCCCTTCACATCCAATGTAACCACCTAGAAAGTTACTCCCACTTACAATTTTCATACCTTTTATAATGTTCATGTCAAGGTCTGGTATTCTAAAATCTTTATTTAAAATTAATTTAGTTTTACTTGTTTGCGGGTAAAATCCATATTTTAGTCCAGTTTCGTTTAGTTTAAGCCACCACTTCATTACATTGTTGAATGTGCCTTGGCAAGAAGAGTCATCCGCATACCACATCTGATGTGTATTGTTTGTCTCTTTCAGTTCTTGGATTAAGGGAAGAGTTGCTAGGCCATATAATATCATTGACAATGGGTCTCCTTGAGTTACTCCTTCTTGGCTAAGCAATCTTTTATGGTATCCAGGTATTATTAAATCTGCTGCACATTGGTAGGTGTTATAAATAAATCTGGCTGCTCTTGGCCAATGAATTCTTGCTTGCCATAAAGTGTGTATTCTGTTTATTTTGTTGAAGGCATTTTCAGCATCTACTAATATCATGCACCAACTTTTTTCAGTAGAACAGTTCTGTTGGAAGGTCTTTTGCATGGAGTGTATTGCACCTTCAATGCCTGATTCAATACCACCACAAAGCTGATCAGCTCCTAAAACTTGTACAACATCTTCTCCACATGCAAAAATTATACATTTAGCCAGGATACGGCGAAGACATTCCCCGATGCCAATTGGTCTCACTCCAGGACATTTATCAACTGATATTAATCTATTTGCCATTAGGGCTCTTATTTTATACCATGGGATTATTTCTCCATTTAATTTCATAGCTAATGTTGCTATAGCTGATCTCAGGATTGCACTTTTTTTCCCGTGGCATAACAAAAAATCTGACCAATTTTCAGAAGAGCTTCCACCTGGCCCTCCACTTCCGTGAAGTCTTCGTGCCACTTTCTCAACAATCTCTGCTGTGATTTCTGTAACTTGAAGCTTAGGAATTTCTTTCATATCATTTGGTATTTTTAATAAGCTTAAGTCAGGCATTGTGGGTTCTGGATGTTTCTCTCTTAGGATATCAAAGACAGTTTGGTCCGAATTGTTTATTATATCTTCTGGCATGAGAATGCCCCCTTTTTGGGGTTTGTTGATGATTCTGGCTGCTTCTTTTATTTTTCCTCGCTGCACCAGTCTGTTGAAAAAAGTTTCCTTAAATTTTTCCTTATCATCTTCTGAAGTAGCATATGTGGGTTTTGCCCATCTTGATTTTAGATTTTTGTCACAACGTAGTGCTTCATTTATCAGCCCATCAAAGTTTCCAAGTTTCCATTCATTAAGTCTCCTTTCAATCAATATTCTTATATCTTTGGCTTGTTTTATCATCTTCTCTCTTTGTAAAATTACGGATATGAAACAGATGACTCTCTCTGAAGGTTCATTCCCATTTGCCAACATCAATATTTCTTCAGCTAAAGTTTGTACAAATGCATTTCCAATGGAACCACTTGGCAAGTCATAATGCATTCTTCCAAGGTTTAAGATCTTCTCCCATTTTTGTTGCCACTGAGATGAGACATTTTGCTCTTCAGTTTGTTTTGTGATATCAACACCAAATGATTGTTTAAGATGGTCAATAGAATCATTGGTATTTATATCAATGGGGATGACTATAGGCTTCTCAGTAAAAGACTGTTTTTCTGAATTGTTTCTTGTATTGATATTTATTTTTCTCTGATTGGTATTATAATCATTATCAAAGTCAGGATATTCTTGTGTACGTCTATCATTCTTTGAGCCAATCAGAGAGCAAATATGTTCTTCTTCCCAAATTTTAGGTTTGGGAATAAGCAAGTCAAAGTGTCCTGAAGTCGGATTGCCTGAGAGTAATAAATAAATTATGTTCTCATTATTTTTGGAAGATATGACTATTGGAGGTTGCCTCATTGCGACTGTCCGGGTAATTCTTTTCGGTTCCTCTAATTGAAGGTATATATGGAAGTCAAGGCTATATATTTGAGATAGGGCAAAGCATTCCAATGAGGTACCAAAGGTCCCATTTGTTTTCATTAGATCAATGTATTTTTCTTCATTTAATGATCCATATTCTTCCAGAGAGAAGATTTTGACTTGATCCCAATGTTCACTAAGGTACCGAGTTGCTTCTTCTCGAAGTTTTGCATGATTATGTTGATTTTTAAATAAATGTTGACTCACCGAATGAAAAAGGCAATTTCCATCCTTTTCAATCCTGACAATAGAGAAATATTTTGCTGTTGCCATTGAAACAAATGATATAGTTGATTGAGTAGGTTATGTTATTCCTTGGTTTAAGTTTTCCTGTAAACACTTAATCTTACTGTTATAAATTGAATTACAAGAATAATTTGGAAATAGCAGTAAATAATGTTAATAATGATCATGAAGTTACTAAAATATACAGGTATGTAAAATATTAAAATTATAAAATATAGAGAGAAAATTTTGGTACTCTTAAATTGAAATTTTTATATAATCCTCCTGTTAGTTCATGAGGTTGAAAAATATAAATCGCTACAGACACTCCTCATATTATAGGATTTATATCAGTTTTAGGGGCAAAATGAAGAATTGACAACGATTAGAAATTAAACAATTTATATAATACTGGGTAAATAAAAAACCTCTCTGAAAATCCTTGATTCGCCTCAAAATGTGGAGTGAAAGAAAGATTTTAGGCTGCTTATATGGTGGTTATGTTTATTAGCACTGTTGCATGTAGTCACATGGAGACCACAGCGCACTTGCATGCAAGCACCCACTGCTAGTGCTTTCATAGTCTAGGGCAGCATCTGTCAGCTGCTTTGCATCTGCTGCTTTGGACCTTACATAGTGGGTATTTTACCCTGAATATGAATGAGAGATGAGTGTAGGATGATTGTAGTGTAGTCTTCTTACTAACTAAGGCCGACATTCTCATTAGAGAGGACTGTTAAGTAATAGCACAACAGACAATGGTATCTAGGGACCTACATTTTAACGTAGGATCCGAACCACAATTTCAACCTCATATATACGAATTGGTCTAATTATGAGGATGGTCTTTACGGATGAACTAGTATGCACTAGTGCGGCCTTTCATCCCCACCAGGGAATAACGCATCCACAAGCCATCGCTTAAAACTATCCACAATTCATGACCTCCAAGTAGCTGGATTACAGGACAACGCCACCGTCCCAGTCAAAATGGGGTAATAGTTTGTTATTAAGGGACTAACTCATTTTAGTGTGTGCTTGATTGAAGACAAAAAATATATAATTAGCATAGAGGGAATCATCGTCCAAAACAAATTGACATGAAAATATAAAGAAATGAATTGCTATTGGACTCTTTTTTTGAAGAGTACTCATCTATTTTTAAGAGAATCTGCTTACAAAGAGATTAAATAAAGGTAAGTCTTAGTTATAAATTCATAGGCCTATACAACTGTTTTAAGTAAAATGTTGTTTTTGTGCTAATAAATTAATTTTGGTTTTTTTCACCGTTACAATGGAGTATTTAATACAGAGTAGCATTTTTCCTAAATTACTTTAAAACCATCTTTTCCCTTATTTTAATAATTAATTGTAGCTTTTAAAATTACTAAAAATAAAATACTAAAGAAGTAGAATAATAAACTTAATTTATAGAATTGATAATTAATTGTTGTTTTGATATCCATAGTAACATTAAAGGGAGGATTCTTTGTAGTGTGACTGAAGCAAGAGAAATCATGGCTGCTCATTGTGTTGTTGAAATCAATACAAATTTACTTGACATTAAAAGAACGAGAGATGAAGTAAGAAATGAAGTCACGAGCTGTTTAAAGGTAACCTTCACACTAATCATATCCACAGTGTTCCTCCTATTTGCAGAAAAATACCCTCAATTGATAGTGTCTGCCTACATTAAAAAAAAATCAAACAAGAAAAACTACTAGAAACCTTGAAACAACATATTAAAAATTTGGCCATGACCTTTTTAAGAAAAATATCTGCAAAAATTAAGAAAATTTTTAAAACGTTAAAAAGCGTTTGAAAAACAAATTGTTGTATCTAAAGAACACACTAAAAATGTAAAAATCTATAAAAAATATGGGGACGCGACAAGGTCTGACAGGGACAAGGTCTGACAGGGACAAAGTCCGACAGTTTTTGTGGCAGGTTTTGTCCGAGACGGCCCGCCGCCTAATGACGCGGAATGGAATGTGTCAGACTTTGTCCTTGTCTGACTTTGTCCCCGGCGGGCCACACTGAAAACTGGCAGACTTTGTCTGGACCGGTCCAGAAAAAACCTGACACTTTTTCTGACACAAGGCCCGACGATTTTGTGCGCTGCCCTTTCAACTAATAAAGTCCTCAAGGAAATCAAATAAAGTGGATGGTGATATTCTGAAAGAGAATTAAATTTCTTACATATTGCCACCATGCATTTTTTTTTTAATACTCAATATTGTCAGCTAAAACTTGCCTCCAAATTAAATGAATGTGATAACCCACGTTTTCAATTTATTTCCTGTAGGTCACATTTGTTTACTATTTCACCATAAATCTTTTAAAAAATAGAGCTCTTATAATTATATGCACATCTACACGGATGAAGCTTTCCAACGACCTATTAATTATTAAAATCGGTCCAGTAAAACTGTAGATTTAGTTGTTCAAAGTAAAATAAAAAATAACTCCAATCCAATATTTTCTCCCCAATATAAATTTGAACGGTAATTTTGAACTGATGTGTTAAAAATACATCAATTGTAAAAAGAGTATTTACTGAATATTGTGTGAAAATTACACGTTTCTTAGTTTTACGGTTTTTTTTTTTTTTTTTTTTTTTTGTTCTGAGTCCTTAAAGTCAGCCATGTCACCGATAATAGCGGCGAACGATGTACTATTTGCAATAATTGTTTTTTTAAATCATAGGTTATAAGAAATACATTTCATATAAAGCAGCCTGTATTTACAGAAATAAAATACCGGCGGGCCTTTCGGCGCGGCGCATCGGCGGCGTGTGGGAGGCAAATGTGTCAGGTTTTGTCTTTGTCAGACCTTGTCCCCAGCGAGCCAAACTGAAAACTGTCAGACTTTGTTCGGATCGGTCCAGACAAAACCTGCCACCTCAGGAATGTGGATTGGAATGTGTCACATCTTGTCCTTGTTCGACTTTGTCTTTGTCAGACCTTGTCCCAACTGAGCCAGACGAAAGTGTCAGGTTTTGTCCCTGTCTGACTTTGGTAGCTTCCCAAAAATATAAAATCCTTAAAAATATGTAAAAAGAAAAAAACATAAAAATGAAAAGAAAAATATAAAACCCTTAAAATATATGTCCATAAAAAAAGAAAAAAAAACATAAAATGTGAAAAAAGAAAAACATTAAAATTGGAAAAATATACGATAAAAAAGAAAAATCATTGAATATTTCTATCATGAGATTCAACAACTGATGAAATCTGTTGGAAGGAACCTAACTCCAGAAGAAGAAAATATTCAAGGAGCTTAAATCAATGAATGTACTAATCAATGAAATTACCTGAACAAATTTCATACACATGGATGTTTTCTCTGGAATCGTGTTGGTAAAATAAACATAGTGTATGGATCTCAATATGTCTAATTTTATTTCAGTTACTTTTATCACAGAAGGAAGAAAAGATCATTGTATATTTTTGGTTCCATCTAACCAAATAAGACATTTTTAAATTTTCTCAACGGTCTTGGTAAAGATAGAATTTGATAATTTACTTCTGTAAGTTAATTTCTTAAAGTAATGACTGAAGAATGGAAAGCTATAAGGTAATCCATCAAAATAAAATTAAAAGTTAAAAAGTCAACGATGAATTCTTAGTTTTACTACATTGTTCATAAAGAAGATTTTCTTTAAAGTTTAAACAAAATGTAATGTAAATGATGTGATGATGCTTTCAAATTCACTATAGAGTTGAACAAACATTATTTACACAAACTAAATTCAATAAAAAGTAGGGAGCCTGTGCTCCGCAGCATTTAAATGCCACATCATCATTCTACATAGCCAATCTGCTCTTTACGCGTCTTCCAAACATTATTAAATTACCTCCTCTGTGCAGCATTCGGATGTACTGTATAAAAAACTTATTGACAAATGGTTGCTGGAAGTGGGTCAACAAATAATTTGGGATTTTCTTTATCTCTCAGTATGTATAAGTTATCAACAGTTTTGCGATAAAGGAAAGGCCATGACGGATTCATCGGTGGGCGTGGGGTGTGAGTGTGTAGGTGTTTGTCGTGTGCGAGCGATAGTAATGGAGTGTATGAGTCTTGTGAGAATGGGCCGGTCTCAGTTAGAACTTTTTTTTCTTTAACCACAGTTGTTTTTTATTGCTAGTTTATCTATCTGTCGTGCATGTATCTTTTATTTTTGCGTCTTTAGATGTCCTTTAGATTGTTTTTTTCTTTGTTCACTTAAAATATTTAGGTAGATCATTTCTATTAAGTAAGGTGACTTTTCTTCATTATGTCAAACAATCAGAACAACGACTCTTTCCCCAGCCACAGGCTTCTGACCATTTGGGGAAATTATTTCATGTATATTCTTTTGGAAATTGTATTGTTTGTATTTCCTTTTTCTTGAAATGAACGTTTCATTAATTCATTCATTCATTGCAAATCTGAAGGTAGCAGAGAACAGAAAACAGTGGAGGCAAATAGTTGGCGAGGCCAAAAATCACTTGAAGTGGCCACAGGAGTAAGTGTAAGTAAGTATATTAGATTGATAAGGTTGTCGTGATTTGTGGGCAATCGTTACTACTCGCAGTGTTGCTGCCAGTCTGGCCTTGACCATTCAACCAGCTAATGAGAGGGATCTAACTATCACAGCCTAAGTTCTCTTAAAAGTATGTCGCCGAATTGAAACATTATCTTCCTTATCATAATAAACATCTCATAATGGTAGGTAAAAATAACTACAATACAGTTAATGAATATTTCTCTAAATTCAGAGGTAAAAAACTGTGGACACCAAATAAGACAACAGCTACGTTTGTTGCATACTTTGCATCTGTATATATGATTCTGGGAGCAAATTTTTAAAACTAAATTGTGAGCGTTTCAGGATTATGACAGGGGTCTTAAATTAAAGGTCACAGTCCGAAGGACGCGGAATACTCAGTTATTATATTGTTCACAAAGTTACTACGAAATAATAAAATAACATCAAATGTCCCTTATAAGAAAATAGCTTTGTGATTAAAAAACTGCTGTTTTGTGTACATTAAAACTGTGTTTTGGTTTTATTTGGCATTCTAGAGTGGCAATAGTATAATAAAACTGTTTGTGGCGTCGAATGGTCATAATATCCACTAGGACGTTATTAATCCTACAAATTGACAGCTGGTTTTTACTTTGTAATTCAAATACCAAATGAACTATAAAATGTTGTGTGTATGTAAAAAAAAGGGTTTGAATCATGATACATTCGCAATGCACGATGGGTTTTGGTCCAAGAAAACAGCTATCTCTACCAAGCTATTAGATGTGTTTTCTTATTACTGCAGCCGATTTTCTGTGGTTTGACTGTTATTGGTAAACTTTATCAAATATTCCATTAGTCAATAGTATTATGTCAAATATTACCCTATTTAACACAGTCACACCAACAAACAGTTGTTTCCGCAATCCAATCGTCAATGAGTTCCACTATCAATTGCCCTGATCGAGTAAACAACGGAAGTATTGAGTCAATATCTTGCATTATTTGTCATTTCCACCATAAGTATTCATAAAGTAGTTTTATGAAGTATTTTTGCTGATTCTAAATATGTGAAATATTTAAATGTTCAGGCAAGTAATAATACCCTTGGACACTCTCCTCTGTACATAGATTCATGAACAGGACCTACCGAACCATATGTGATTCAGAATCGCATCCAACAATTCACACCAATCAGCTCAGGTAGCAGGCCCTGAGGGGAACGGGATGGTGCCTGACCCTCATTAGTATGCCTCAATGGTTTTTTATGTGAGGTGACTAGGTAGGAGGTGACCCTATTTTTATAACATTAGCTGCGCTCTGGCGTTATCTATCGAAGGACAATGCAATCCCGTTCCAGTCGTTACTGCTTGCACCAGTCAACGAGTCAAATGATACTGCAGAGCAGAGAGCAGGCATTTAGCAGGTGTCCCGACGATTAATATAAGATATTCTATAACCATTGCTGTATTCAATATAAAATACTGTATTACCACTTTTTATTGACGACATACATGACGTTTGTACAATAAAACTTTTATCAGAGTACGAGAAAGTCTAGAAAACCGTATCCAAATTAAATGAAACGATTGGAAAGATATGGTACACTTAATTTAAGCATAACCGAAGCTGTACATTATAATCCCTACTAATATTATAAATGTGAATGTCCGGATGTTACAATACAATACAATTTTCTTTATTGTGCATTCATTAAGAACTAATGAATGTTTCTTGGAGGGTTTATTTCATCTACATAAATTATGGTTTGAAGTATGTATAGAGCCACCACTGTGAGTATTCCCAGGTTGATGAAAGCTGGTCAAGTCTGTAGAGAGTCAAGGTTAGCAAGAGTTCTTATGGCTTTCTTCTGAAGAACAAGGATTCGGTTCATGTTGTGTGCTGAGGTTCCTCCCCACGCTGTCAGGCCATATCTAAGATGTGATTCTACCAGGGCGAAGTAAGCTGTCTTAGCCGAAGAGAGTCTACCTATGTAGTTTATTCTTCGGACAACATAGATTCCAGCACTGATTTTTTTGCACAGATGGTCTATGTGCTCTGTCCATGATAATTTATCATCAAGTATAACACCCAGGAATTTTGTATTGGTTTCTATTGTTACATCCTTTATTTGAGGGACTATGTCTTTTTTCTTACTGAAGTTGAGAGATGTGGTTTTGGAGGGGTTGATTGCTAGGTCATTGTTCTTTGAATAAAGAATTGCTTTGTTTAAGACTGATTTTGAGTTAAAGTAGAGGTCCTGTGGTGTGTTGTCGTTGAGTAGAATTGTTGTGTCGTCTGCGTACATGATTGCAATGGCATTCTCGCTCGCAATTTGCTTAGGGAAGTCGCTAGTGAGTATGATGAACAGAACTGGGCCTAATACAGAGATTTGTGGGACTCCTCTTGTCAGCTCACTTTTTGTAGATCTGCAGTTTGTTGTAACTTCGTTTGATAAGTCTTGTAGTTCCACAATTTGGGAGCGGCCTGTTAGGTAGCTTTTAAACCATTCTAGGGCTGAGTTCTTTTTTCCTAGTCTTTCAAGTTTCCTGCATATCAGGTCGTGACCCAGGCAGTCAAAAGCCTTGCTGTAGTCGAAGAAGATGGCAGAAGTGTATTGTTTGTTTTCTATTTGGTCTAAGACATGCTCAGTTAGTGCTATTATAGCTGTGGACCTAAAAACAACTGAAAACCTATTTTATTTATTTTTATTCGTTGCTAAGAAACAAATTCAATGAAAATTCCAATTTTAGGTATTCTAGCAGTTTTTTATAACTAGAGTGAGCGTGACAGCGAGTGAGCGTAGCGAACGAGCTAAACCTGACAGCGGGTAAGCATGACGGCGAGTGAGCGTTGTGAACAAGCTTGACCTGATGGGTAATGTGAGCGTAGCCAGGGGAAAAAGCTAGTATGTATAATACCTGCCTAATCTGATTATTGGCTAAACTGAACAGGGTTCGGTCCCAATCAGTTCGGATTAGGACTCTACTGTATCTATCTATCAAAATAACCACCACCCACAGTGCACTGTACATTCAGGAAAGATATGATTGATGTGAAAACCACCTGGACTAATACTATAACTCTTAATATAAACAACCAAGAGAGATGAATTAAATCGAGAATGTGTTTAGCATTACAATTAATAGACATTTAGTGAACTCTAACCTTGCAAACTTGTTGGTAAAGCTCGGTGTTATCGAGACCAAATATTTATTTCAAATATTAAATATTAAATATTATACAGTGAACTTACCTAATTGCTGCAAGCACTGTAATATCGAGTTTTTTATAACCGTAAAATAAAATTTTTAAATTGTTCATTAGAATTAAAAAGTAGCAACTATAAATAATATTAAATCAGAACCTTTATAAAATCTTTTGGTATGAGAACTCAAAGTATGGTATTAGTTGTAGCCAAGGACGACGAAAAATCAGGTGTCAAAACTATCCTCCAAAAACAAAAAAGCAATGAAATTTGTGTTTAAAAAGGGTTAAATAATATAAGTGGTCATGCCCTAACCCTGGCCCTCTTTTCGAAATGATCTGGCTACCACTTGATAGCAAAGATACTTTTGGGTAATTATTGTTAGAATTTGAACCAAATATTATTACCGTGCATGGCAGCAAAGTTATACGACAGAAGGTGCCTTTGAATTTGGGCCTTTGTCTGATCGGAGATCTGGGGAGGTCCAATGTCGTGGGTGGCTGTGATGGACACTCCAAACCTCTCACAGAACCAATCGATGTGCGGCTGCCACTCCCTCTGCTGAACTTCATACAGGTTTTCATCCTCCTAAAGAATCGTGGTGGAAACATGCATTAAATTTACAGTTGTAATTCATCATTTTAAAACACATAACTGATCGGACTATTAGACTAATGGTGATAAAATTTTCACTTGTAATGATCACTAGTTATTTGTATGCCACTAAAGCATGTAAGAGTGTATACATTTTTTAGCATATTTTAACTGCTAAACCAATCACGGTACTACTAGGGATCGCCCACTGGTCATATTTTGACCAAAAATTAAATTTATCTTGAGCCTATTAGTTTTAAAATGTTTATAACTTAAACATTCTTTCTCATTTGTATTTGTCATTACAACAGCAGTAAAATGATTCAGTCAATTATCCTTCTCCCATAAAATAAATAATAAATAAATAAATATTTTATTGCCTTGACAAAATAATTTGCATCAGCATTACAAGAATGTTTTTACATGTGCTAAATTAGTCTATAATCTAAAACTAGTTATTCTTCAGTGATTATCTTCTTTAACTCTATAGGTTTCTGAACTGTCATCATTTAATTTTCTATTGATTCTGGGTTTAAATATTCTTGCATTGAATAAATTGCATTTTCAATTAGATATTTTCTAAAATTTGTTTTAAAACTGTAAAAGTCATTTATAAATAGATTTTGAAATTGATTTGGCAATTTATTTAACAGTTTTCTACCATTATACAGTAGGTGATGTTCAAAAAAGGATGTTCTGTGATAATTAACAGGTAATATATATTTTTCCCGAAGATTTAGACCATACGTAGTTTGTTCATTACCTTGGAATAGATTTATATTCTTTTTCACAAAATTTAAAGTTTCATAAATGTATATTGACCAAAATGTTAAGAGTTTATGTTCTTTGAAAACTGGTTTACAGGAATCTCGTGGCTTTAGCCGGTAAATAATCCGTAGAGCAGCTTTTTGTAGTTTAAATATTTGACTAACATTGGCATTGGCCATTCCCCAGATTGGTATTCCATATCTGATGTGTGGAATAAAAAGAGTATGATACACATTCATCAGTACTTCTCTTTTACAAAATTTAGACAATCTTCTTATGATAAATAAATTTGTTGAAGATTACCATTAAAACTTTGAAAGCCTGTAGGGCGTGAGCCTGAGAGCCAAAATAAATTATAATTTGATTCTGCACATCTACAGGACACTACCTTTTTAACGGTATGCACAGATTTTTCCTATGTGCACACCAGCTGAGCAGAAGGAGAAGAAACGTGCTTGCCTATTAATATATAGACAGCTATACCAATATATTAATAAACTGAAATTAAAAAAAAAAATCAAAGTCAAAGCTGCAAATATAGGCTACTGTACCTTAGAGTGAAAAATTATTGTGTCTGTGTCCAGGAATGAAAGGATTGTTTGTACAATATCAAACTTAGTGATATTATTTGGATTGTCAATCACAGTACTGCATAGAGCGGTCTGAAACAAAGATTGCGTTTTAAGGCCATCTTTCTATTGGTACAGTAGTATGTTTTCTAAGTAGGCTAGATTTGTTTCTTTCCTGTTGAAAAAAGTACAAAGAATAAATGTTTTTAAACTAATCGCTATAGGTTATTGAAATGCCATTCAAATAACGTTGGTTAAGTTATAAAAAAAGAAAACGAACCACTTAAATCATGAAAATTACTACTTCTATATTCTCAAAAAAAATAAACGGTATCAGATAACTGACACATACTTTCTCCCAACGATATAAAAAAGTGTTAAAAGCTTTAAACATTAATGTCTTGATGGCTCAGTTGGATAGCTACAGGGGCGTAACAGAGGGGCCCGCAGAGCCCGCGGTGCGGAGGGGCCCGCAGCTAAGGAGGCCCGCGGACGGGGCCCGTGTTTTAGAAAATATGTTTAATAATTTTTTTACTCATTTATAGCAATTTTAAAATTGATATGGCGCCATAATATTTTTAAAATGCATGGAATATAACTTTTATAAAATATAAAAATATATATACAGTTAGGTTTTTGGCAGTCTGCTGGTCTGCCGCCAGCCGCTAGCCCTTGTCGGCTCATCCTGCCCGCCGGGTGCCTAGCAATTCGTCACGATGTGTTGCGGCAATTTAATTTTCGAATCCTTTTCAAAATTAAAGTTAATGAAAAACTATCTATGAAGGACAATGAACCAAGAAAATCTTGGTTGCTTAAGTAAACTAAGTATTAGAGAACGAGACAGTTATACGTTTCAGAGGTACGGTAATCAAAAAATTTGCTTCCCAAAACTCCGTAAGTGCTAAGAAGTTCCAATGAAGACAAAACAAATACTTTTGAGGAATAGCGATAAAAACATTTTTCATTAAAGTGGTCAAAACTATATAAATTAATTTTAACCTTCTGGATTATTATTTATTTTAGGAAAAACACTTTAAATGCCGATGACAATGATGTCATTAATTAGTTTAAAAGTTGGATTTGTTTTTTCCTTCTTAAAACACGTGTTATTCGTTGCGCTTAGAGTTAAGAATCCTTGGTGTTAGCTAAACAATAGGCCTACCATACTACAATACGAGGAATGTCTGTAGTGATGTATTTTCCATCGATCTCTAAATATAGCAGGTAGGTTATGTAAACTTTTAATTTGGGTTAATTTGGTCCAAGCGCAATTATAATTTTAGAAACAGCCTAAACCCTAGAAAAAAAATTATTTTAAACTAAAAGTTTAATAATTGTAATTTTTTATAACATTGGTCATGTGGGTTACCATCAAGTCAAAGAAATATGAAAGTTAAATAAAAATAAAATAATGCTTATTTTAAGCATGGGTTTTGGAACAGCTGTCACCTGTGAAAAGTATAGTTGATGTAAACCGCAAAAGCCTAATTACCATCACAGTATCTAGAATTATAGGCTAAGCAAGTCTTGGTTAACCCCTTACTGTATGATAAATAAAACGCAAATAAGATACATGAGTTTTCTTACTTTCATTTTTTATAACATTTCCAAGAGAGGGTAAAATTATAGAACAAACAATCAGATAGGCTTAATTTCTTTAAAAGGATAGACTGTAGGCATAGTTGCAATCTGAATAAAAGTAGGCTACACAAATTTTAAAATATAATAGATTACTTGCGGCTAAACTTTTACAATTACTGTACATGCATTAATACTTTAACTTTGTGTAAATAAATCTTTATTTTTTTTTTTGTAAAAGATAAGTAATCAAAAGAACTCTACTACCACCTTAAAGATTGGTTGACACTGATTTACTGGTGTGAAAAGTGATAACCGGTGACTGGACCTATCGGAGGGGGCCCAAAAAAAAGTTTGCAGGGGGGGGGGGGCGTAAAAATCAGTTACAAAACTGGATAGCTACTAGCTGAGCAACGCGAGTTTGACCCTACGTGTCTGTGACTTAACAACGTACTGTGTTTACCGCGGAACGAAAAATTAAATTTTCTCTGCAACCACTTGACGTAGAGCAATAATTTAAAATAGTGGATTATTTAGTTTTTTGAGCTTGATTTAATGGTGATCAGTAAAATTTATTTTAAGATAACAGCTATTTCAAAAAATAGATTTTATTAAACATTTTTACTGTATAACTTTTGAACGCACATTTTCTCTGAGATGCGGATGGTGTCATTTTATTAACCATTTTAATCTTAATAAACCATAAAAATTTAATCAAAATCGTTAGAGCCGTTTTTGGGAAATTTTGATTTTTCACGTTTTTTTAGGGTTTTTGGGGGTAAACTACCCCTAAAAATAAAAAAAATTCAAACAATGAAAAAAATTAAAAAACATGCCTGGAATTTTTGTGGGTTTGAACCTACATTACAAATTTCACCAAAATCGGACCATAGCGGAATTCTCTAGCTCTGTTTACATCCAGACACACAGACATCACTCTGAAAACACTTTTTTGGACTCAAGTGGCAACAAAATGGACAAATTTACGGACAATTCAAATTCTAAAATTTTGGTGAAACTAATAGAAACTTTCTCCATATAGCCTACACATTTATAGGAGGAAAGGGGGCTCCAAAAATGGATAAATACATCATTAACCCTCTACTACACGCGCCGCGGACTCACAGTCCGCACTTCAACATAATTTCGTTTTTACAGTTTTCCACACTTCTTGGAGGGTTGAACGGCCGTCTACCTTCCCCTCCACTCCCCCTCTAACTAAAACCGATTTGGTAACACCCACAGTGCAGTGGATCTGGCCCTATTGATAGTTTTCTGACAGTTGTTCGGCAGTTGCGGACTTATAGTCCGCGCGCTTGTGTTCGTGACCCTCGAATTTCAGCATCTGCGGACTGTTATTCCGCGCGCGTGTGTTAGTGAAACTAGAATTTTGAAGACATCATTTGACATTTGCATTACTTCTTTATTGTTTGTTATATGTTTTACTTTTAAAACATAATTTTTCAATTATGGCTTATATCAGGCAAAAGGATGATGACATTCGCGCGATGCTTGAGGATGAGTTAATCGCTAGTAATGATAGCGAAGAAGACATAGTTGAAAAAAATGACCATGAGAGTAACATTGAACTTTCAGAGGATGAAAATGATGAAGAGAATGATCCTGTGCCTATTAGACTACAACTTCAAGCCCCTGTACCTCTGGAAGAAGGTTTTGTTTAGTTGAAACTAATAACTTGTAAATATGTTATTATTTTAACCAACTGAAAATATATCATTTTGTGTAATATGTTATTGACTTACTACTCCTAACCTAAAAATAAATATTGAGTGCAGAAAAGCAATGAAATATACATGATATACCGTACCAATTTACAGCAAATGCGGACTGGCAGTCCGCGCGCGTGTAGTAACGTAACAAGTGGGTGCGCGTGTAGTAGAGGATTAAAGGAATTGGAAAATTTATATGAATACAATACTTTCTCCATATACTATGGTATAGGGGGAGAAAGTAAAAATGTAATTTTTATAGTTGTTTATTTCTTTAGTGGCTGCCCAAAACTGGACAGTGTAGTTGGGCACCTACTTCAAGACGTTAGGTTAAAGTTTTTATTTCATAAACAAATGGTGACAGCGGAGCTAAATTAGGTAAAAATTACTTGTTCAAAATTGTCATGCATCACAAAAAGAGATTGCTAAAAGCAATAAGCTAGCCTACACCTCCTCGTGACCAATTCAACTAGCCTATAGAGTACAGCCCAGCCGGAATGCTTGGATATTCCAGAAATTGTGATAGGCATTATAAACTTATATTTTCTGTCCAGAAGGAAATCATACAAAAACATAATTTTCAATTGCTAAATAATTGATCTCTCAATAGCCAATCCTTTATTTTAATTTTAAGAGATACGTTACTAGTTTTGCATAAATCAAAGACCAGAGGTTCTTTAATGGGGGTGTGCATACCCACTCTTCGAATACTAGGTGCGCTGACTGTGCAAAAGTGAGAAAGAGAGAGAGAGAGAGAGCAGATTTGGATGGCTTTTAAGGTGGAGATAGATGCCCCTCTCTCATCCTCTCCAGTCGCGGAGTGGAGGAAGGGATCTTAGGCCTATAGAAGAATGGGCATTTGAAGAGAGAAAGGAAGAGAGACCCAGCAATGGTGCTGCCCTTTTGAGGAAAGTGGAGACACCTAATTCGTGCACATCTAGATGTTTCTCCAATCTTTTCTTCTCTGTGCTGGTTCATTACAAATTTTTAACTTACAAATCCCATAGTAAAATTAAGTTAGCTTCCATCTAGCAATTATTATGTTCACTACAGTAAACAGTAGCCTTCATGGAATAATCTATTAAAAAATTTTAAATCATCAAAAACATGTTGTAAACAACCCCCCTCAATAATAAGGCAGGATTGTGTATAACTAGAGCACAATGGTTTGACATTTCAGAGAATTTGTCGGAGCACAGATCTGAAAGAAGATGCTTTGGACAGAAAACCCTTAAACTATTAATTTCTGTTAAGCCCCTGAATCTTTCACAAGATGATTTAGGTACATCTGAGTCATCTGAGACAATCGACCTGTCTCTTTAATCCACTGAAACTATGTAAAATGCAATTTTTCCTACATTTATTTTTTAGCTTAATTCTCACCAGATGCATATTGCTGCGCTGAATTACTTCTTTCTGTGAGTCCCATTCAGTAGCAACAGCCAACGCAAGAGCCTCATTTTCTACTTTTAGAATGGCACCCTTTGGTGTTTTAAGCTTTCTCTGATCTAGAGTAATCTCAAACTTTCCGTCACTATGCAATATACCAGTCTTTCGATAAAACCTCTTGGGTGGAGCTAAAAGAACAAAACAACAACATACAAGTTGAAGTACAATAAATCACATTTGAAAAGCATTAATTTACTGAAAAGAGTGAAAAGTAAAATATTTTTTTTAACTTTTCTGACAAGAGACTTTGGCATTGGTGACATTTTTTAACTTATGCATCAGTGTGAAACTGAATTCCCTGTTAACAAAGTGACTTACGGTAGCCTACTTGAGATATTATGGCTACTGTAAATTACAACCTTAGTCTTACCTAAACAACCAACCTAATCCAACCACCAATTTTAATCATCTAGGCTAAGATCCTATTAAATCAATAGTAAAATACAACCTCCGGTGTATAGGTTAATCCTCCTGGAAAGGATCCAGCACCGATTCTTGAAGGCTGTGGGAGTTCGAATGGGTTACAACTATTTGGATGTGCCTGTACTGGATCTAAGAATGTCCCTCGAGTTACCTCTGCTGGAGTCTAGAAGGATGTATTTTGACCTGATGTTTCTCTTCAAGCTCCTGAATGGCCCAACAGACTGTGCTGAACTGTTGAGAATGATAGATATTCGTGTTCCTAGAAATACCAGATCCCAGGTACTGTTCGGAAAGCCACTCCACTACACGGCATACAGCTACCACAGTATCATCCCTCGTTTGCTGAGATTTGGTAATGCTGTTTCCCCGCTGGTTGATTTTCCTGGTATGTCACCGCATGCCTTCAGAAGAAAAATTTTGTCTCTGAACTGTTGTAATGTTTATTGTTAGCTTGTAATGTTTTCTTGTTGTTTAGTAGTTAAATTGCTCGCCCTTTTATTTGTTTCTATTATTTAGTGAAACATCTTTGCAATTGTATTTCTTGTAGTAATTCACTATTTATGTCTTCGCACGTTTCTATCTTAGATTGGCATGTAATTAATTTATTGGTTCATACAATATTGTAAATAGCTTGCACGTAATTTATTGTATTTTTCATATTTATTATTGCTCTTTCGCATTGCTTAACTGTAGAATATTATACTCACTTTATGTTTTTGCATGTCTTCCATGAATATTCTCTTAATTCTGTGATTTTTTAGTGTTGAGCATCTTGGATATCACTTTAGTTTTGTATTTCTATTTATAATTCATGTTATGTTGTTATTATAATGTACACATTGATGTAAATGGCGCTGACCGTTGGTTAATAAATAAATAAATAAATGGTACATACCCATATTGAAGAGGCTGTCAGTGTGTGATAATGTCAAAACTCTTGGCGTTACACTCGACAGCGACCTCTCTTTTTCAGCGCACGTCACCCTTTCAGTTCAGCGCGCTATTGGTAGGCTGAAAGGCCTATCCAGATTCAAAACTCTACTGCCAGAATACGCAAAGTTTCAGCTCATGCAATCACTTGTCCTTCCAGTTTTTACTTACTGCTTTCCTGTATATGGAAACAGCATCTCTAAGGAGGACATGATGAGAATTCAAAGAATTCAAAATTCTGCCATTAGGTTTATTTACAACCTCAGAATTTCAGATCATGTGTCCCCCTTCCGAGAAGAAGCTGATATACTTCCAATGGACATGATATGCAGGAAGCTGACTTGCTGCATGGTCCACAAAGCGCTCATGCTGGGCGAGCCTCAGTACCTTTGCGAGAGACTTCGTTTCCGGGACGAAATTTCAACTCGAAGCACCCGTTCCGACCGACAGCTTCACTTTCCCCGGGTGAGGCTGGAAGTTGGGAGAAGGGGCTTCTCATATTTTGGCCCGCAATTGTACAATGGTCTCCCCCGGGAATTGAAGAGCTTATCCTCTTATAGCTCATTCAGGGCCGCAATAAAAAAGATTCATTGTTAGTTGGGAAATTCTTTTATTATTTTTAATGTAATTGTTATCTTTGTATATATATATATTTTTTTTTTTGTATGATATATTTTAGTTTTAGTCTAGACTTGAGTAGATTTGAAAACCAATTTTTGTAATTGAAATCCGCTTGTAAATAAAGGCCTTTTTTTTTATTTATTGATACATACGTTCATTCAAACCTCACAAGATAATTTTGTAATTTATGGTGTCCCTTTTTTGATAAACATAGAATAATTTTACTCAATGATGTTTGGAACAATAAATTATTCGTGGGGAATATACAACATATTGATCCAAGCGGGCTTAGAATAATGAGCTGATCTAATCAGCTTCTGGCAGCCAAAGAGTTAACTTCATGTTGAGTTGTTTTTTCTGAATCACTTAGACGAATATACAAAGAGTTAAGTTTGTTGCTTTTGCTGCTCTGATTACCTCTCTCAGCACTGATGAATAGCCTAATTTCTTTGCATTAATCATGCCTAGCATCTAGCGCACCAAATTAGGGGTAGGCCTAATAGAATTTTCAGGATTACTAATTACTAAAACAAAACTAATAGGCCTAAGTTGATTTGAACCTACCTGGATAATTTCTTTGAAATGACCAAATAACTTTCCTGAGATTGCTGATCTTGAGATTATTTGAGGTGGGTTCTAAAAACTGTTTACACATAGAATATGAACACTTTGTACTTATTTGCTTAACTGAGTACGAAGTAAAAACTTTACCGATTATACTCATTGTATTATAATTATATTTATTAGGTTAACTCAATCTATGAACTTCTTTAAAGACTCTTGTTTCCCTCATCCTCCTTTGAAACATAACCTCATCGCTTGACCATAGTGGTTTTTTTCAGATTTTTTTCAATCAAGAGCCACTGTCGTCTGCTTGAATGTTTATAAAAATACTACTCAGAACAGCTGTTGGTCAATCTCCAAATTCCAAACAATTATTTTACCATCTAATTCCCAGCTGATTAATATTGACCTTGAACGGTGCTGTTGACTCTGTTGTTTAGCCTCCAAGGCTCTAACCACCATAATTTTAATCTTAAATCTTACTGACTCTACTCCTACTCCTACTGCTGAATTCTCGCTTGTTGTGTTTACAATAGTTACAATTTTCCTCAGGCGGCTTGGCGGTCAGGATTGGAATTCAAGGTGACTTGGTGTGGAGTTCGAGGTAAGATTTTCTATAAGGTGAATTACGTTGTTTACGTTTTGATCAGTTTGAAGCGACTCAGTAAGTCAAACGGATTAACCTGTTGCCTGTGTGGTGATGAATACACATTTGATGCAGATAATTAGAAATAAACTTAATCGTCTAGAAGTAGTTTTAGGTCAAAACTTCAAATATGGGCTAGGCTATGTGAATACTGTAAATGATCAGATAGTGACCTAATGCCAAACCATCTAGGAACACTAGACCTAGTGCTATGACTAGAAATGAAAAAAAGATTCAAAGATTTTTGCTGATTCATTAGGTTTTTACTAAACAATACCTAGGCTAAGAATAAACATCCTAACTAACTTATCGGTTGTTGAACTTATCTAAATTAGGCCTATACAATCCCCCCAATAGGTGGATTGGTTGAAATACCCACTATGTGAGGTCCCTGTCTCAAAAATAGTGATATAGTGATAGCCTAATTCCCTAAACATATATTCTAAGTAGGACCAGGGGCGCCCATGCAAAGACCAAAATTGGCGCTTCCCCTCTCCTTCCTAACACCAACCTACCCCTGGATCCTCGTCCCCAATAACTGAATTGAACTATGATACAATTACACAATACGATTACGATTTAGTTTTGTTCTAATATCCTATAGCCTAATTAATCATACCTTTTTACAGTAAAACATATTTAGGCTGCAAACAGTAACTGAAAATAACAAAAACAAGTACAAATTTTAGCTAATTTTGTAACCTGTAATATTATCAAAATGCCCCTGTCGCAGCAGACCTGCGTACTCAGTGAATTTCCCATGGAATTCCTGATTATTTACTTTCCCCATAAAACACCATAGGATCGAGTATGTAGGTTTGCTGCCATGGGGTGTTGTTAGAAAATCTAAAAGTTAATCAATAATTGGTGAATGTAAACACAAAATTGTATCAAATTTGTCAGATTGTATAAAGTCAGATCTCTTTTATGCACTGCCACAAATTGTACGCCACATGGAAGATTCTTTAAACACAGTAGAAGAACTGTTAATGGGGAATCCTTACCTTCTTGGCTGTCTGCTCCTGGCCCTGTCCTTCTGAGAAAGTTTGTCAGATCAAGTAAATATGATGACCTAGTGGAACCAGTTGAACTACTAGAATCAAATCCACAGTATGCTCTCATCAGGAGGAAAGACGGATCGGAGTCTCAAGTATCATTGAGACATCTTGCACCCGCTGGTCAGCCGAGTGATTTGCCTCCCGAAGACAAGACTTCTGAGAGAGACGAAGGTGATAAAACGTACTCAAAGTTGGACCTTGTTGAAGATCAAAATGAAACGCTTCAATCAGAATCTCAAGTCCCAGTTCGAGAGACGACTGAGGGGGAAACTCGTCCCAAAAGAAATGTCAGACCCCCAACGTATCTGAACGACTACATTTGCTATACCTACCATAAAAAATAGTGGGGGAGAATGTGGTGATGTAAAGATTATCACCTGCTGATTTGTTACACATGTTAGATTTGTTTACATTATGTTTATTCTACACAAAACATGGTTGTACTTTTGAATGAATAAAAGCCATACTTTTGGTTAATCTAGTCTATTTTATTACACTAGGTCATCATATTTACTTGATCTGACAAACTTTCTCAGAAGGACAGGGCCAGGAGCAGACAGCCAAGAAGGTAAGGATTCCCCATTAACAGTTCTTCTACTGTGTTTAAAGAATCTTTCATGTGGCGTACAATTTGTGGCAGTGCATAAAAGAGATCTGACTGAGTGAAGAGCTTTCTGTAACACCTCTTCCCACGCGGCAACTGGCAGGTTATGAGTTTTCAACGCTAGTAAAATGGTACGCCATATTGTACCATTATAGCGCTCAATCTGAGAGTTCCCTTTAGGATTATAAGGCGTTGTACAACTTGTAGCCACTCCATAGTTGTGAAGAAAATCTGTCAACTCTCGGGACATAAAAGACGAGCCTCTTTCTGAATGTACAAATGCAGGAGCTCCAAACATTGTAATTAGGTCTGTAAAACAGCTAATAACAGATGCAGAACTAACGTCTTTGCAGGGATAGGCAAACACAAAACGAGAATACTCATCCACCATAGTTAAAAGATACCGGTTTCTAGTCTTTGATGGTAGGGGGCCTTTAAAATCAACGTTTAACCGTTCAAAAGGAGTCGTGGCCTTTATCAGTTTTCCTTTGAATTGATGGAACCTTGGTTTTACTTCGGCACATGTTTGACAAGTAGCCGTCATTCGTTTTACATCATCTAGTGTGTAGTTGAGATTTTTAGCTCTGATCCAGTGAAACATTCGAGTGATCCCGGGGTGGCAGAGGGATTCATGTAGTTCAAACAACTTAGCATTATCCCAGCGTACTGAACATGTACGAGATAGTGTATCGGCCTTTTCATTCTCTTTCCCAGGTCGGTACACTATTTCATATTGATAAGGTGCAAGTTCTAGTCGCCATCTCATAACCTTGTCGTTTTTTATTTTGCTAGTATGTTTCTTGTCAAAAACAAACGACAAGGCTTGCTGATCTGTGTATAGTATAAACTCTTTTCCAAGTAGAAATGGTTTCCATTTTTTTAAAGCCTCAACAATCGCAGCGGCTTCTTTTTCAACAGCTGAATATAACTTTTCCGATTTGTTCAGAGTCCTAGAAAAGAAGGCTACCGGTCTATCATTTTGACTTAAAGTTGCTGCTAACGCTATGTCTGATGCATCAGTCTCCACTACTAGTGGTTCTTGCCCATTCCGAGGAGTGATTAATGAATTGGAAATGTCAAGTTTGAGGGATTCAAAATCTTTAATCGCTTCATGTGACAAAGGGAATGAATCAACTTCTGTCAAATTCTTTATTCTATCCGAGAATCTATGGATCCATTTCGAATAATGGGCAAAAAATCCCAGGGCTCGCTTAAGTGAACCTTTGTCTTTGGGCACAGGAAGGGACAGTAGTGATTTTAGACGTTCTGGATCAGGTCGAATAGAGTTATAAGAAACTAAATGTCCCAACCAGTTAATTGAAGTCTGGTTAAACTTGCTCTTTTCTTTATTCAGAACTAGCCCATATTTGGCTACAGCATCTAAGAATCTTTTCAGATTTTCATCGTGATCTCTTTGATCCTTTCCACAGACAGTCAAATCATCCAAATAAGAGTACACTCCATTTAGATTTTCTTTTTCAATGATCTGGTCCATTGTCTTTTGAAAACAAGCCACCCCGTTAGTAACACCAAATGGGATCCGTGTAAATTGAAAAAGTCGTCCAGCGGCCTCGAAGGCAGTGTATTTCTTTTCTTCATTAGAAATGGGTATTTGATGGTATGCCTGTTTCAGATCAATTGTACTAAACACCTTGTTTGTGGCTACTGTAGATACTAAATCATCTATGTTTGGTATGGGGTATGCATCGAGGAGAGTAAATTTGTTTATTGTTTGTGAGTAGTCTACACACATGCGCTTCTTACCTTTTTCATTTTTAACCACCAACACTTGTGCCCGCCAAGGAGACGAACTTGATTCTATGATCCCATCAGCTTGAAGTCTGTCTATTTCTTGCTTAATGAACTGAAAGTCCTCTTCTGAGTAACGCCGAGATTTTGTGGCTATCGGCTTACAATCAGGAGTTAAGTTGCTAAATAGTTTAGGTGGTTCAACTTTAGCACAGGAGCCTACTAATAGAGGAGGTTTGCGACCTCCAAACCAAACCTGTAAGTTAGAGTGAAGTTTCATTATATCATGTCCAATAAGCACATCACTGCAAAGATCTTCAAGAACAGTCAACTTGAAATCATTATAATTATGGCCCAGTAGGCTTAAATTGATCTTTACAAAACCATAGACATTGGATTTCAATTTAGAAGCAGCTAGTGATACTTGCCCACTTTCTTCATACACTTTTATTTTGTGCAATTGAACAAAACTCAAATTTATAAAGCTCGATGTACTCCCTGTATCTATTAAGCAATTCGCTGCGTGGCCATTCACTTTAGCTTCAACTGAAGAGTTCTTTAAGGAAGCATTGTGCGCAGTTGCTAGCAGTGCTGCTGATGTACCAGAATTCTTTAGTTTGTTCTTAAAACATTTAGCACCAATACTTTTGCAGACTTTTGCATAATGTCCCAGCTTGTTACATTTACCACAAGTTGCTTCTTTAGCTGGACATTGATCCCTCGAGTGTCTATCATTTCCACAAAAATAGCACTTAGTTGTTCCTCTCTTAATAGAGGAGACTGACTCTTCCACACTTTTCTGCAAATCTGATTCGCTATAACTATCCTCCTTCGCCAGTTTATTTACTGCACAAGTTTGCGTGCCATAATCAGGTTTTGGGTAACTCTCAACTTGAGCTTGGGCCATTTCAAGCGCTCTAGACTGTTTGACCGCTTCAGCCAAGTCTAAAGTTTTATTTTCGAACAGTCTCTGGCGTATGTATGACGAAGCTAAACCATTTATAAATGCATCACGGATATACTGGTCCCTATATTGGAGGCCATTTACAGCTTCAAACACACAATCCTGGCTTAGGAGTTTAAGTTCAGTCACATATTTGTCAATAGTTTCTCCTGGGTGCTGTTTTCTGGTCATCAATAAATATCTTGAAAATATTTCATTCTTTTGTTTTATGTAAACTGAATTAAGAACTTCCAATGCACCTTCATAAGTTTCAGCCTCTTTGATAAATCGGTATGTCTTGTAAGATAGTCGATTGATTAGAAGTTTCAGTTTGTCTTTTCCATCAACAAATTCTGTCATGGTAAGAAAATCTTCAAATGTCTGTAACCAGTGTGTCCATTCCTCTGAGGCAGTTGGAGATTCTGGATCAATTTCCAATTTGTCTGGTCTCAGGAATTTTTCCATTATTGTGTAACACTAATTCAGTTTTTGAATGAATAAAATTGTAATAAAATAGACTAGATTAACCAAAAGTATGGCTTTTATTCATTCAAAAGTACAACCATGTTTTGTGTAGAATAAACATAATGTAAACAAATCTAACATGTGTAACAAATCAGCAGGTGATAATCTTTACATCACCTCACTATGGCAATTTTTATTTTCCCCATAAACCCCGTGGGGGTGAGTATGTAGGTTTGCCGCCATATGGGTTATGAAAACAAGTATAAGTTAAACTATCTAGATAATGTAGGCTATATACTAAATTTGATTAAGTTATGTCAACAAATAAGCAAGGTATAGGGTTTTCTTGATTTCCCATAAGAATAACATGGAAAACATATTTTTGGATTTTCCCCGTAACCAGTTATGCTAAGATAAAAATTAAAAATACCAAATTGTTTGTTTTTTTTTGAGCTCTTTTAAATGGTTTTAGTTAAAATTAATAAATTTTGAAAACTGAGGTCCAAAAATGCCAAAAACCCATATTTGACCCCTTTGAAACCCCATAAAACTCTGTTCCCATAACCCGATGACGCTGGTTCGTGGAACTCATGAAAATAGGTCATGGTCTTACACCTTCATACCAAATTTCATCGAAATCAGAGGTCGCTGTCAAAAGTTATCAGTACCACGGACACACATATATATATAGGCCTATACATATATATGAAAATGAACGGACGGTGTTTTTGGCTTCTGGGGACCTCAAAACAAAAAAAGTATCATGGCCCCGGGCTTAGGTCTTACCATGGCTACTACCGTAATAGCATATTCCCTATAGGGAAATTCGCTAAAACAACACAAAATAAACTAACCAAAATTATTGTGTGTGTAGTGTGTATCTTAATTGTGTGAGAAGAACAGAATTCGTTGTTAGACCTAAAATGGCGTCACACAAACGCTGCCAAATATGATTCAGAAAAGTATGTTTTTTTAATTTTATTGATGGGATAACTTATGCATTTTAAATGTTTCCAAACACCATTGATTTTGTTGTTATAAACATCGCTGTCAATAAAAGTTAAGGAGGTTTATGGTTAGATTGTTTGGTTAGATTATTATTGTGATACATTTCTTTTCCCAATATCGTTGTTGATTCAATTTCGCGCAATTTTGATCGCAATATTGAAATTTCCACATCGATAATAACGGTGGAGTCGGATAACGAAGTTTTGCCAAATTCAATGAATATACACGATACAGTAATCGACAATATTAAAATAAACAAAATCATGTTTGTTTGCTTTATGTTACTGTTATTTTAATGTGTAGCCTATTGGTTTTTAATATTCCTGCTAGCCTACTGTAAGGAATTTCTGGTGAGATTTATTACGTAATTTTGTATTTTTATCTAGGCCTACCTCAAAATATTTCAAATTATTTTTTAAAAACAGTAATGATTCGTATAAGTGTAATGAGAGAAAAGTCATAATTTTATTTATTTTGAAAGATCTTTGATAGTGCATGGATAGTATTTTGATTTTTTAAAGATGGTTCTAATTGCTAATTTTTGTAAAATAAATACTTGGTTACCGGTACTGATGTTGTATATCCCCATACATTTATTCCATATTTCATTTGTGAGTAATAAGAGTCCGTAATAAGCAGACAACATCAGTTGGGTATCAGACTGTAATATAGGCTAGTTGGTATGAACCACACAGTAGAAATAGGATCATTCAAATAATGTAACTAGGGTTCACTGTCTTAAGTAAAATAGGACACAATGTGCAGTTTTATAATCATAACATTAATATCAGTCTATGACATAGCCTAGACTATTGCAATTAGTTATTATTGTTATGTTTAAGGGCGGAATAAATAATTACGGATGACTCATTAAATAAAACGTACATTTGAAATAATTGTGATAAGGTGTCCAAGTAAAGGGGGTACACATCCGTAAAGTAGGCGTCACTCAAACTCTGGGGTGATAAGGTAATTTCCAAAAGACAGTAACATTGAGTTTTATGGGAGTGCACGCACTAGGTCTGTACGGTACGGCACAAACACTCCCGGATGATGTGCGCCTTCCGCTGTCTTGCAAAAGTCGGCGAGAACAAATTTTTGAGCTCGCGGTGACGGCCTTACTATTGTTAGTGCGTGTACCCTCTGGTACTGGATATTTGTCGTTCTTATTTCAGAATGACTTTACAAGGATGGGTGTAAGTTTATAATTCTAATGGATAAGTACCAAAAGTTGAACATTATGAGACATTCCGAGTAGGCCTACTTGAGTCCTCGGAGATAAAATTACTATGGAAATTGTTTTCAATGTTTTCATCTTATTCTTTATCTCGTAAAAGTTGCACCACCAATTGATTTGGCTACAAGGATGCTAACCCTCCTCCGATACTGATCTCTTTTTATGGTAATCTTAAATTTTCTGATGCAATTGGTTCTGATTTGGCAGGTTTTTGTAATGATAGGGCTCTACTACATCTACATATTAGCAAACTGGTTATAAATTCGTAATTGGTTACAGTCCCCACAATTGTGAGGTTACCAGTTTAGTCACCAATAGGATTGATTTTAAACCCAGTTGTTGCTACTTCTGTTGTCATTTTTGGGTTATCAATTTATGAAGCCTTTAAGTTTACTATCTGGTCAACGTTAGGTTGTAGACTTAGAATAATACCAATTCCTGTTCAAACGTTAAAAATGGCCCTGTAAGACAAGAGCAAAAGAAAAACTAAAAACAATCCAGACACTTTATAACCCATTTTAAAAGTACCAACACGGAAGATAAAGTAGGTGCCGTATAATTTATGCATGGATAATTTCTTATGACTTGTCAAAAACATATTTTTAATGTATTCTAATGTCAATGTGTTTTTTTTTCGCAGGACATAAGCAACCTCTATTCTTAAAATAATGGCCACTTTGGGTTCAGTAATACAATTATTTATTAATAAGGCCCCAAAGGTTTTAAGTTCTAAAAGTTGATTCACACTGTGAAAATCTTGATTAATTATATATATATAAAAAAAATGCCATTCAGTTACCTATGTATGTGTGTTTTTCCCTCTTAACGTTGGTGAGAGGTTTGCTATTGCTTGAATCATGGAGAAACAAAGTTAATAGATAAACATTATACAAGTCCACTCAATTAGACTAAACTTATTAGGCTAACTAACTATTCCTTGTCCATTCGTATTCAATGGGGTAAAAAGAGTTCTAGGCGTCGGCCTATTAGCTGATAATAATTTCTTTATTATTTTATGATTATTTTCACTTTGCTGACTACACTATCTCAAATTATTAACAACATCCTCAAAACGAGTTATCGTAATTCCTGTTTGAGGTCTTCTCATGGAATATTTACATAGTATAATTTTTATTTTGTAGGTTTGTAAAATTCATTGTTTTTTGTGAATGAAGTTTCGTGGTAGAGAGGGCTTGAAAAAGTCTATTGGTTCAAGAATAAACCTCTCTGTTTTTTAATATTTTTTAACTCAGCAAGTTAAGTATGGTTTACACAGATTGCCCGGCCTTCCTTTCCAAACCTTGCATCCTTTGTTATTTAATTGTTGCTCCACAATAACCAATGTAATTGGAGGACATTCTCATCTGGCTTTGTTGTGGCCTTTTTATACCAAATAAAATGACACTCCATGACTCTAATAAATCCTATAGTATAATACAAGCAATGTCTGAAAAGATGTGTGTTCCACGATCTTGAAATCTAGCAGTGTAGATTTTGCTTAAAGTTTGCATTTAAGAGTGTTTTGGCCCAAAAATAAGTTGAGAAACCACCTCAAGCCCAGGAAAAATCAAATTTGGTCTAAATTTAAAAATTGTAATTTTTACATTGGTCTTATGGGTTGCTATTTTGGTACCGGTAATGAAAAAAACAACTAAAAGCAAACAAAAATTAAAGAACATGAATTTTAAGCAGTGTTTTAACAACTGTTATCTGTGAAGAATCTGATGTAAATTTAAAAGCTTGATTATCATGACACTATAACAAAAGTTAATTAGCCTAAAACCAACGACCAAGGCTCAGTTAACCTGGTACTTAGCTAATATTAAAGTTCAAGTTTCATGTTAATTCTGAAATTGATCTTCCAAATAATACGATATTTGAAACCAACTGCTTCAAATTTTCTAAAATATCCAAGCATTATCCATATCAAGATAATGTTTCCAGTTTTTTTTTATTAATCTATTTTAATCCATCTTCCAAATTAAATAGACCGTTATTTTATACCCAGCAGAGATTTATTTTTATTTTTAGATAAAGGTTATGATGATTATGGTACAAAATACAGTAGACTCCCTCTTAACCGGCCACCTTTTAACCGGTCTCCGCTTTAACTGGCCTACCCTGACACAAAATGACATCTTTTTAACCGGCCATTTTTTTATCTCAACATCGCTTTAACCGGCCGTGTTTCGCCGGAAACGTAGTTTTCTTATCTAATACATCATTCAATTCAAATTTATCTCATATATTGACGTTCTCAAACCAATTAAACTGTAACGTCCTGGAAGGAAGTGACTTCCGCTGGAAGTCAATGCGTAAATAAATAAATAAATAAATAAATAATTTATTCACCTCAGACGTGTAAACATGCGTTAGGCATACTTAATCTAACTTAAATATAATACATAATAGGTTTTGTATGCTAATTTCTTCCATATGGTTTCTTCTTTTTCATCAATATAAATTCTTTGGGTTCTTCTTTTTTTCATAAAAACTTTCAAGTGAATATAAAGGTTCTTCAACTTTATATTCTTCAACTTTAAACGCATATTCAAGTGAATATGCGTTTGGACCTACTATCCAGTAGACCAAAATAAAGAAACAAATTATTATTACAGTAGTGTAGGTTTGTTGTGGATTTCATGGGTGGTGGATGTTAGCTATAAATCATATACAGTAGTGTATTTAAGGTTGTTTTTCAAGTAATAATTATATTTAGGCCATATAAAATTGTGGGTTGGCGTTCTTAAATGAACATCGGTTTAACCGGCCAATTCATTATCCGGCCGCGGCCTGGTCTCGAGGTGGCCGGTTAAGAGGGAGTCTACTCTATTTGTACAATACATTGTGCAAGCCACTTTTTCCCTTTTTACATTTTAAAACAGAATTATTGTTGAAAGCAGAAATTTCAAGGTTTTATAAATTTATTAATTTTTGTAAACTACTTTAAACTAATTAAATTTTTGTCATTAATTTATTCAAGTCAAAATTTAAGTTTGATAGAATATGAGATAACTGTGTCAAAAGTAATATGTGATCATAAAACAATCAGTGAAGTAAATGCAAAATTACAGATTGTTAGTTTATTACCCTCCTTTTTTTAGCAATGTAAGTAGATTCAAACTTTTATATTTTTCGTTTCAGATGGAGAGCTCCCAAATGGATTGGCAGATTCACAAGACCAATCTGATATCAAGGTTCAAGGAATTGCACCTCCACAGTCACTGGTCTGACTGTGCCTTCAGAGTAGGGGATGAACAGACGGAGGTATGTTGGACAACAAAATGAAATTTTAAAATGAAAAATGAAATCTAGCCTTCCACGAGCATTTTACTCAGAAAAAATGGCACTTAAGTTGCCTAAATTATATTTTATTTTAATTGCGATGTTTAATATTTTAAAAGCAAATAGATAAAGTTTAAGGAAGTAGGCTATACCGTAGGTTAATGTATCGAGCATAACAAAAAATTATTCAAAAAGAATTCCCTGAATATTGCTTCATGCCATTGGAAAATACATTAGTATTGGAAAACTACAAAAAAGGAAAATTATCTGAAATCCCCTTGAAGCTATTTCTTAATCATGCCTGTCTTAATTCCTCTTGAGCATAAAAATTTTAAGAAAGAAATTAAAAGCTCTTAATAACAGAAACCTTTTAATGAATATAAACACACATTGTTACCATGCTGGTAAGCGTTGTCTGAAAACTGTTTGTAAAAATTTCATTTTTTCATACTTTGTTTCATTATTTTTACCTCGCCGCTCACCTGTAAAAAGTACAATTAACTGTTTAACAAGTGACCTATTGCTTAAAGTTAATTGGTTGTTTCTACTGTTACTTGTGTTTTGGTACCGAATTTATAATATTGCAAGAATATTGAAAACCCCAGACAAGGAACAACCGTGGATTGGGCGGACCCTCAAAAATCTGGACTGTCTGAAGTAAATCTCGTCTATCAAGCAGGGCCGGCGCTAGCACTTTTGCCCCCCTAGGCAAAGGATACATTTGCCCCCCCTCCCCAATAATTTGTAAAAATTGAAATAAATTCAAATTTACCATAAAAATAATTACAAAATGAATTTTATAACTACAATTTAGCTTATTTATATGACCTGCATTTGTTAAAGCAAAATAGTAAGAGGGAGGATGTCTCATTGCAGTGAAAATATACTAATATAAAAATCTTGCCTCCCCTAATAAAAACGCTGAAATTATGCCTCTGGCATAGGGTTGCACTAGGTTGTCCGAGCCTAGCCACAATCACCTTATATTAGCCTTAAAGAGTAATAAATAAATTAAAGGCAATTATGTAATTGGCAGGGTGATGGGCTTTCACCAATCCTTTTTAATTTGATAGTAGAAGAAGCTCTTCAGGAAACCAGAAAATTAGAAGAAGGAGTAATTGTAGGAACCAAAGTCAACGTATTAGCATTTGCTGACGATATATAGCCCTTGTAGCAGAAACCAAAGAAAATCTTAAACGATTACTACTAAAACTAAGAGAAGAAACCAGGAAAGTAGGATTAAAGATCAATGAGGAAAAAACAAAGTACTTAATTATTTCAAGAGCAAATCAAGTAGAAAATTTGAACCTTCAAGTAGATAATATTGAGTTTCCTCGGACTACTGATTTTAAATACTTAGGGGTAAAATTCACCGAAGACAACAACGAAGAAATTGAAGTAGAAAGCAGACTTATAGCAGCAAGGAAAAGTTTCTGGTCTCTATCAAAAATTCTAAGCTCCAAACAAATATCAAAAACTACAAAGATAAGAATTTACCACACAATAATACAACCGGTACTCCTATATGGAACGGAAAATTTAGCCTTGAGCAAAAACTCAGAAAAAAAATTTATGGTCTTTGAGAACCAAGTATTAAGAAAAATATATGGTCCAATTAATGAAAATGTCATTTGGCGAATCCGTAAAAATCAAGAATTAAAAGACCTTTACGGACAGCCCGACATTGTAGCTATTATTAAAAGTCGAAAATTGAGATGGGCAGGTCATATAACAATAAGACCAGAAAACACCCTTATTAAGGACGTTTTTGAAGGGAGACCAGCAGGCACTAGACCACTAGGGAGACCAAAATTAAGATGGCAGGACCAAGTCCAAAAAGACCTCAGACGAATGGGAGTGACCTGGGAACAAACTGAAGATAGGGAAGAGTGGAGGCGTATCGTTGCAGAGGCCAAAAACCAACTTTGGTTTGAGTGGCCACAGCGGTAAGGTAAGTAAGTAATGTACTGTAATAAACCTGTTTCTTTCACAAAACCCCTTTAGTAGTCGTATAAATTGAATTTTTATAGGTTTATGTTATTAATACGATTATTATTACTATTATTAATAAAAAAATCATACAGTTTTAAAAAATGTAAACCTATGGATAAATCACGTTCCAAATTAATGTAAACTCATCGGGGCAATTATTGATTGTCTAATAAGATATATTTCATCTAATAAAATGTAGGAGCCATATTGTTTCTTGTAAACTAACTGTTGGAATAATTGCAATGGACTAGACTGATTATATCATTAGGCTTAAATATTTTTATCATAGTGGTAAGATTAATGTTACTGTGTTGCTCATATTCCAAGTTACATATCTTATACTCTAAAACAAGCTCCGTTTGTCCAAGCAAAGTTTTTTTTTCTCTCCAAGGATTTTTGATTTTTTGATTGAATATGGGGTTTGGCCACCAGAAATCGATTGGAGCTGGTCGCATAGCTGGGAAAAATCCGGTTTTCGCGCTAGAGCCCTTCAAAGTTCCCATGTTATCCTAATGGAGATTTTTAAATTAAACAAAATCAGCTGATAACTCTAGATATAAGCCAATGTGTTACATCTTTAACCTGTAGTTTAGGAAAGTTATACCAAAGTGTAGCACCATTCGGCCTGGCGAGTGAGCGGAGCGAACGAGCTTTGTGTGAGAACGAGAGTAATAATTTTATCGAGCTTAAGCTCGGTCCCCCTGGTACTAGTTACTAAAATATGAGCAGCTGTATATAATGTGACAACACGATTTGTAATGTTATAGATATTGAGAGCTCACAAACTAGTTCTAGCTGCCAGCTCTCCTGTTTTTGAAGCTTTGTTCTTTGGAACTTTGGCAGAAAAGGGTGAGATCATTGATGTTCCAGATCTCGAGCCTCAAACGTTCCGTCTTCTTTTAAAGTAAGTTTATGTTACTTTTGATGTAGCTTCTACATTATCTACTCAATTGAAGTTACTGCTAATGAAAAACAGCAACATAAACAAAAACAAATTATTGTTTTGATATTGCCTTTTTAGATTACCTATGTCACAAGGCATTTTAGGCCTACTAGAGCGTTCTGGCTTTGTCTTGGTTGCTGGTGTGGACACTACCAATTCAGTCATTCACTCTCCTGCGAATTCCAACCATCACCTACCCAAACATACACTTTCATACGTACCAAGCCACTCACTTTAAAACATTAAACAATTTAAGTAACAATACAATCATCCTCTGTTTTTGTATATTTAAATCTATTTTGATTGTTTTATTGTATCAAAATGATTTTGTAAATAGTTAGAATTTAACCATCACTAGAAGAACTTATTGAAGAGTTTCTTTTTGACTATTGCTGTTCAAGGTGCATAGTAATTATAAAAAAAAAATGTATTTAAAAATGAAGATGAATAAATATCTTTATAATCAAAAGTTTTAACCTACAATTTCATTATTAATGCATTATTGTTAACTACACTAGATAAAATATTTAAATATATAAAATCACAACTTAGGTCAGGGATGAGCTAGGTCGTATCCTGTCCTGGTAAGTGAAGCCACCCCTTCCAACACTATCAGAAAATTCTTATTCTAACTCTGTGCAGGGGTGCAGAAAATGTATTGACTCCTAAAACTTCCCTCCCATTTTACTGTTACGGATCAAATATTTTCTCCAAAGATACGCGACATATTTGACTGCCTTAAAACTCAACAGCTTACAATAGTGCAGTAAAATGATCAAGATTTTATTTTTATTTTAATTTATTATATTAAAACACAAGTAGGCCTACTGAAAGTCAAATCAAAACTACTTTCAGTACATGTATTAGAGTATTTCTATAAAACTATTTAAAATTTTAATATATTCAACTCTTTTGATTGTTAAAAATGCCATTGGCGTATACAAAAAATTGAATTTTTTTGTAATTTGCCTAAATTTCCCTCGATCCTAGATTGCTGGATCAGACATATTCTGCACCCCTGGCTCTGTATGGTGTGGCGGCCTCAATGTCCCGCCTAAGACATGTCCTGTCCGTATCCCAATATGTGTAGCCGTACCTTAATTTTCGGAATGCCTGATTCAGATACATCTACTGTGACAGCACAGAGGTTGGCAGCATTGACGCTGCCGGTCAGCTGTTGTACGCAGCTAAGAAGTACATGATCCCGCACCTGGCGAGGGTTTGTCTGGACTTCCTGTTGGACCACACCTACATCAACACCCTGTGGGATGTGTTGGCCATCGCTGAGGACCTTCATGAAGAGGAACTGCTCGCGTCTTGTCTCAAGGTTGGTTTTTTGCTCCTTGTTCAGTGATTGGAACGGTAATAAGTTTAAATTAATTATCTAACTAGATAAAAAGGCATTAAGATTAGTCTAGTTTGATTCTAGATATTAAGTTAAATTTCTTTTTTACATTACGATTTGTAGTTGTTAGTGATTGATTAGTTTTCTTAAATTACGCCTTTACCTCAAAAGGCTATTTATTGTATCAAATTTCAACATATTAGAATAGCCGTTCTTGAATAAAAAATTATTCCATAAAAAAGGACCAAATGTAGGCTGAGTGGCTAAAAATGGAGTTTTGAAATTTTTGAAAATGATATACAGTGGAGCCTTGATATATTACCTCAATATATCGAAATCCTTGATGTAATGAAGTTTACTCATTCCCCTTGAACCTGCTTATCAATCTAATGTTATTTCTACCTCTTTATATTGACGGATTAGCTATGTTAACCTTAATATAACGATCTTTTTGAGTGCCAATGCACGACCTAAAGACCTCTACATATAGAAGTTTTGACTGCAAAACCTCAACATATTGAGTTAAAAAAAACAACAAGTTGCATCATTAGACTCATCAGTTTTGTTTCGTGTTGCAACCTGTTGCTCTACAGACTTTGCTTTTTGCCGTGCATTTAGTGTTTGTAGCGCTGGTCTTGTATCCCGCATTTGCAGTCAGTTAACTTCTTGTGTTTGTGTTGTTCCACTGATTGCCCCAAGTGTCTGTTAAGGGGCCGTTAGCATTTTGTATAAATGCATTTACATTATTCATGTGATTACTAATGTTACAACCCAATGTTTTCTGCATGTATAAGAGAACAAACGTCTATGCTAATTAAATAAATTTTGTGTGTTTACAGCACTGTTTACTTTCTTGCATCACTATTTATAGTCTTTGTTCTGATCAGCTCGTGATATAAAAGGGTTTTTAAACAACTTATAATGTTACATTGGACTTTAATATTTGTTTGTGCAATAAAAAAATGTTTGTTATGTAATCACAGTAAACCTGTATTTATTCCTCAATTGCTATAGGCTTATTGGAAGGAAGTAATGGTATTTTGAGGTGGTCGTGTACCTCAGTATATTGAAGACCTTCATATTACGAAGTTTTTACATTCTCCATCAGGTTCGATATTTCGAGGTTCCGCTGATTTGCTTTTGTTAAATTTTGTTAAAAAGTGCCAGTCAACCCTGTTGATTGAAATTCCTATAGGAAGCAGTTTAAGTATTGTTTCGGCTGCAGGTGATGTGCCAATACCCAGGAGAGATGTGGGTGAGCGGGCGCGAGCACCTCGGGCTGGTGACGCTGAGTCGTCTGCTGGACCAGCCGTCGACCAACCTGCGCGAGGCGGAGCTGTACCAGCTGGTGGCGGCGTGGGCGGCCGACCAGTGCGCCAGCCGAGACCTTACCCCCTCCCCCGGCAACTGCCGTGCGCTCATCAACCAGGCCGGCCTGCTAGCCAAGGTAGCCTACCTCAGTACATTTGAAAATAATAATAATAGTTATTATTAATTTGCTAGGACTGTTTACTTTCCACTCTTTGAATGACACATTAATTATTCAATAGTCCATTTATTTCGGGCACAGTGTCCAAAATTTTTTTAACAGTTGAACATTTCATGTCTTTCATTCCATGTCTTTTCATTTTTGAATGTTAAATCTACTTTATGTAAAAAAAGAAAATAAATTCCTGGAGAGTCAAAGTTTTATATAACTGATACAACACAAGATTTAAATCAAACTTTTCTGAGTTTCATAAACTCAATTTTTTTAAGAAAACCGGGACATATTGGTAAGAAGCTATGCCAAGTGACCTAAAAGCCATCTAAAAAGTTCACTGTTTAGGAGTAAACTAAACTATTTTCCTAAATTTTTTTTATGTGGTCAGTTAACGGGAGATGGCATAAACCTGAGGCAGTAGTTGAGTGCTACAAAGATAGGGGATTGCCCCCTGTTGTTGGCGCCATTTTACTTACAATTCCCGCCGTCTCCTATGTAACCACTTATCGGTGATGGAAAATGTCCACAATAATTTACTAAACAATAACATAAACTCACCATCACCAACAATGAACTTTAAACAAAAAATTCTAAACATATTCTGATCACTTTCATCTGGAAAATACTGAGTTTTCTTTACTTATAAATTGGAGATCCCAGTCATCGATACTTCAGAAAATTAACGGTCACTAAACATTTTGTTAGAGTCTTTTCTATGGTGTTATAGTTAATTTTATGAAACTTTTATTTCATTGACATACACTAATGTTACAAAGCTTCTCATCTAAAGCATTTGATTGAGACCAAAATTTGGACAGGATCACGTACGCTGCGCCATAGGTTCTGCAATAAATGTTTTTTTAATTAATCAGCTGGTTTTACAGTGCTGCTAAAGTACATTAGAACAACATGAACAGAATTCCTGGTCATAAAATGTCTCATAGGATTAATAGGAGTGGTATGATTTACGGATCATATGTCACTTGTACTTCATGTACATCGCAGGAGATCGCACTACTTAAAATCGGTTCTAACACGCAAATGCCAAGTAGTCTATTCAGGTTCTATAGTAAATGGTAATATACTCAGTCTCAATCAGTATTGATTAAATATATTGTTATCCTTAACACATTGACTACCGATCGTAAAAATACTGATGTTAACACCAACCTTCAAAATAGACCAGCATCACATGTACATATCACTCAGTAAAAATACTAAAATAGCACCGTAATAATATTTTATTCCAACTTTTATGAGTAAATTTACAGTGTGTTGTTTTTTATGCTTACTATTGGAATCTCGCAACGTACAAAAGTTACAGGAAAGGTCAAATTAGCAAAGTACTGGTAGTGCGGAATTATAAGGTAAACAAAATGATGTGTAAAAATCCCAGATATTTCTACTGGTTAGTTCGCTGTGCTTGAAAAACTGTTTTTTTGCTCAAAACTTCTTTTGCCTATAACTTTGTTATTTGTTAAAATACAAAAAAACTTTTTAGATAAAAATTGACTAAATTTTTATGTACATTCTGAATATTAAAATAAAATGTTTTTACTTCAAAACGTTTTTGAGATATTTTAGAAAAGTTGATCATTTGTAATACACGTATGTACTTTTTTCATCATCATAAAAGAGAACTAATTTTTCTGATAGCAAAAATACCACATATGTTTTATTTATTTATCATAGTAATTATTTAATTATAAAAAATGTAATTAATAAGCAACCCTGAAATGCTAATATGAGGATGCCTCTAGCCTGTATTACAACAATTGTGTAAATCAGCTGTTTTTATTGTAGATCAACTGTTTCTTTATTTATTGTCTGTTAAAAACTTACAAAGACAGAACTATGCAGAACACATTCTAGAATGACAGGTTATTAGTGCTAAACACACGATTTATTTAATATTTTTTTTTGCTTACATTGCTGATCAGCTGCTTACCAGCATCCACTGTTTCCATGACACACAGCTGATTTACACCATTGTTGTATTGCATGTTGAAATTGTCTGTTGCAATATTAAGGAACCATTTATACACATGAGTTTGGAAGAAAATTGAAATATGTGTAAATTTAAGAGATGTTTTAGCAATTTATTTATTTATTTCAGTATTTAACAATATTTGTATTAGCAACCTTTGTGTAAGCAACTTCGATGGAAGAAGGTGTTAATTTATTTTAATAAATTATCTTTATATAGTTCTTTTTTGTGATGAAAAAGTACTTACTTGTATTACAAATAATCAACTTGTCTAAAATATCTCAAAAACAGCTTGAAGTAAAAAAATGTAATTCAAATATTCTGAATCACATAAAATTTCAGCAAGTTTTATCTAAAAAGTTTTTTTGGTATTTTAACAAATAAAGTTATGGGCAAAAGAAGTTTTGAGCAAAAAACAGTTTTTCAAGCACAGCGAACGAACCAGTAGAAATATCTGGGATTTTTACACATAACTTAGTTCTGTAACGGTGCAATTCGCGGGGGTGTTAAAATTGCCCGCTACAGCCTCGGAATCGCTCAATCGAGTTAAATGTCCAGGGTTATAAATGAATGTAGCAAATTAATATAATTTATTAGAGGGCTCAGACGCAAGTCTTTTTTTTCCCTTGAATTTGGAAAAAAAAATTTAGATTCCCCGGTGAAATTCTGATTAAAATTAAAACTAAAATAAGCCACGCGGCAAAATGAAATAAACGAATTCTTCGACTACGCAAGTATCAGGATTTCACCGACAAGTTATCGCCAATTAATAAAATTGGGTTTCTATTTAATTATTTTAAATTACAAATATAATATTCAATTTAATTAATAAAAGTCCAAAGGGTTTTCCGGGAGCTGTTTCGCCCCGGGCCTAACGCTGATAAAAGACAAGTTTTTTATTTAACTAACAAATAATTTTTATTCCCAGGGTTAGTTCACCCTGGGCCTACAAAGGATTGGTGTAAATAGATTCGGAAGAAAATAAAATATTAGACTCGCTCCGGTCCACCACGCGGTCTACCGGCTAACAAAGAACTATTCACGAGTACGAAATTCTCGTAAAACATTCAGTCCCTGTATGAATTATTTAATTAAATTAAATAAAAGAAACATTAAAAATTAACAAGGCTGAATTATAATGTAAACTACGCTGACTTATACTATTACTAGGACCGTACCTGAGCAATAACGCTTTGTCGGACGCCCGACGTTCGTTTAATTATTCTCGCTTCGCTCTCGCTCCACGCTGAGGAGAGTAAGACGGTGCGGCGGGCTGTTCGCCAGGCCAGCGACTGGTGGACCTTGTCGGCTACTCGCCTGACGGAGGACTGACGGCCGCTCTCCTTGGAGTCGGGACCTCTGGTTTCCTCCCCACCACCGCCGCGCATGCGCAGCACGGCCACCAAGTAAAGCTCGGAACAGCTGATGCCTCCGCGCGGCCCAAATCAGCTGATTCTCGGTGGCGCGCAAATTCAAATCGCCCGAACGCTCGCTTCAATTTTAGACCCTTACAGTTCAGGTTATAATTCCGCACTACTTTGCTCATTTAACCTTTCCTGTATCTTTTATAGTTTGCGAAATCCCAATGGTGAGCATAAAATATGAACTCACTGTATATATTACACCTCAAATTATATACAAATACCAAACACAAAAATTTTGGTCTCCGGGTTACTATTGGTCACAATGACTCGGTCTGTCGTGAGAGTTTCGAGTACTAGGCTCGGTCTGCTGGGAACTACCGGCGACCCGAATTCCCGATAGTCGGTAGTTAACTGTTAAGATCTTGCTGGTGGTTGTTCTACGATTTATTATATCATGATGCAACTAAAAACTGCAACTTAAATCGTAACAGCAACTTACAACTAAAATCTTCATCAACTTGTTGACAGTAGAGTGTTTGGTGTTAGAGGTAACATCAACCGAACTGAGGTTTTTAATTAAATTACCTTTTAAGTTTGCTTAGAATTTAGGCTACTTAAAATTTGAAGATATTGTTGGCCGTAACACAACATCCACACCTAAAGCATTAAATTTTTGGTCAAGTTGCATGTTGATGTCATGTAGGCCTATGTAATGAATTACTTATGTCAGTGTAACACAGGCACATCAATTTTGTTGTTCTGGCAATGAGTTAAAATTAGATTTTAAGTTTTGATAATTTATTTATAGCGTACTTATATTACTTTATTTCAGGTTCGATTTCTCACTCTATCCCTGACTGAACTGGCAGAGATTGTGGAACCCTCGGGACTTTTGAATGAAGAGGAGATCAGAGCGATTCGTACATGCATCAACTCACTGAATAACAACAAAATGGTGTCTACTAACTCTTTATCTGAAAACATCACCTTGCCAGTAGGATTTAATGCTACAAGAGAGATGCGTAAGCGATTTATGTCCATATCCAGTCGTTGTTTGAGGCATTGTTTGACAAAAAGGAAAAGATATACTTACTCAGGGACAATAAAATCAAAAGTGAGTGCTGACAACAAAGTGATGGTTACGGGGTTTGAAGTTTTCACTCGCATCGCGAGCACAGCCGATTACGTGATGGGTCACGGATGTGCAAGTCACTACCTTGAAGATCTAGTGGTTTCAGTGAGTGATGAGGAGGGCAATGTGATCAACAGGACAGAAGTGAATGGTACAATAGCTTTTTTTAACGTCACACAAGAGATTTCACTGTCCCAACCGGTGTGGTTCTTGCCAAAGCATGTTTATACAGTAGCGTTTGAACTGTCCACAGGCCAATACCCTTTAAGTGACTTGTCACCCGTAGCTTTCTCTAAGTCGGTTTGTTTCCGGTTCATCCAGTGTGAACAATTTTTAGAAGACGCTTGTCAAGAGTTAGACTTCAGTTTTATCAATGGGATTATTTTTAACAGATGAATTGTCGAGAACTGATCAAGTAGATACAGGGTAAGTGTGATAAACTGCTGTGCTATTCAAGTTATACTCCATTGAAAAAATGTTGTACACTTAATAATCTTTGGAGCCAAAGTATGTAGTGTTTTTAGTTGCTTAATAGATGTGTTTAGTTTTATTTGTTCTGATCCCAGATAACAGAAAGGGGTGTCCATAGATTTTTTAAAATTAAAATGTTGGAACTAGTTAAATTATAAACAAAAACCTACCATTTGTAGAGTGTCACAGTAAAAACTGTAAACAAATTTATTTTGCCGATGACTGAAATTTATACAACCCATTTTTTACAACTTTATTAACAGCCACACTTTACCACTAACCGGCAGGACTTTTATCTACTATAGCATAACCCAGGGTGTAAATAGGGGGGGGGGGAGGGGTGATAAATCTGGAAGGAAATACTACTGAGGGATTCCCCAGCCATGAGCCCAAATCAGGCAGTCGTGGGCAGGGGGGAGGGTCTTATTATTATTATTTGGGCAGTTAATTAATGATCCTGACAAATGAATCAGCAGCTATTTGCCATCCGTAACAAAGCTACACCTCATCAGATTTTTCACACTCTTCAACTCACCATTCAGAAATCCAACGAGGATGAACTACATTTAGAGTGATAAATAAACACATGTTAATTTGTTACAAGCTTTCATCGCTGCCGTTTTCACGATTCCTGCCGTTTCCATGGTAAATAACCCACACTTAACATTCATTTTCTTGGTTACAAATTTTAGCTACACTGATTAGTCCCAACCATAGATATAAATAAGAACAACTGGATCGTAACTGTGGTGGAGGTAACGGCTTGATCTTGCAGCATTGTGTTAGCCATCTAGTTATTATTTATATTTAGCTTAAAAAATCACAGATTCTACTTGTAAAACATCTGATTGTTGTAGGTTTTTATTTTCCAATTTGATGGGCTTTAACCCTCCGAGTGTTAAACGTCAAATTTTTGGCCCAGCTTTTCGACCCTGGAGCTTTAGAGTCGATTTTTCAACGGTTAGAAAACGTGATGTAACTTTATAGTGAAAGACAGAAATGTAGCCATGAACGCTACCGCTGTTACCGCCGGGATGTTATGGGCTATCTGAAAACACCCATTTCAATTGGCTGAATGTGATTGGTTATTTGTAATATGCAATGAAACATCTGGGGAAAAATCTGTTGCCATCTGCCAACTTCTTAAACAACGAAATCCATATTTTACTAACTGTTTTAAGGTTACGAATGATTAAAACTGCTAATTTACATTATTGGAATAAATTCATGTGTTTTATGGGATTAGGGTAAGTACTAAAGGACATATTTTGTTTTATTTGTCAAATTTTTTTCATATGCTTCTTGCCTATATTAATTATATATTTTCTTGTTCTCCATAAAATTATAAACAAAATGTGTATCTTGGAATTTTGATTGTGTGTATCTAAAATTATTTTAGGGGAGAGCAAAGCTACATAAAATATTTTTTTGTACTTTATAATTTTTTAACCTATAGCCTAATTTTGATAACAAAAAGCAAGGGTAACAATTTTTGTATTGTTAAATAGTCCATTTAATCTACTTTCATATAATATATACATTTAGTACTAGGTCATAAAATATATTTTTTACAAATTTTTATTTAAAAGTATGCAAAACCTTTCAAAAGTGCTTAACAACGCTCCAGGGGTGCAACATTGAACGCTCGGAGGATTAATAAAGTTAAAGTATTGAGATTGGTTACCATAGAAAAGTCGGGTTTAAGTGAGGGTAAAATGGCGGACAAATAAATGGGTAAAGAAACTGGTTACCAAGGAAACGTCAGGAATTGTAGATAAAATGGCACCATTCAAAAGGGGGAAACTTCCCTATGTTTGGCACTTTATCTAGTTCAACCTCGTTGCTTCATTCATATTCACAAAAATGCGCCAAATGCACCAAAGAGTGTTGTCTCAAATTATACCTCGGAGAAATTTTAAAATGATAACTCTTAAAACAAAGTTTTTATAGACTTTTTGTTTTACTAGCATTTATGAAACATGTAACTAATCTGAATAGAGGTTATGTTGGATTAAAAAAAATTCTTGATACAGTAATTCATAACAATTTGTACAGTTTTTGGTCAACTAGGCCCATATTACAAACAACTTGCTTAAAAATCTTTAGAGAACCAAAACTAATGCGAATCCAAAGTCAACAAAAAAATAAAAACCTAACCTACTATTCTAAATGACAGCTAACTACACTCAGACTGACAGGGATAGGATGTAGACCGAGTTGTCGCATCCCTTCCTCCCCCCAGCCAGTGATGTTTCCAAAGTAGTTGGCTATTTTAAAACTATTAGATTTTTTTTATTTTTACTACCGGTATAGAGTCTTTGGGGATGATTTATCACCTGCCTTATATACGCCACTGGCACAACCTAAGTTACTACAGTGCACTCTCATTCATCGGAACTAATGTGGCGGACGGCCGGTTCGGATGTTAAAAAATTCCGATGAAGCGGAGTCCGTTGTGAGTCATCATTTCCGCCCGTACGGTGACCTATCGTGATTGTATTCACTCTTGTTTTTAAGATAACACAAGAGATTTTATGAAAATAAGGCACTCAAACTCTGAACATGGTAACAATGAACCTATAGGAATAAAAACAACGCAGGAAATAAAGATCCAAAATCTTTATTCTCATATTCCAGCAGTCAACTGACTTCCACATAACACAGGTGCAGTCGCGACGCGAGACAGACTGAATGACAGTTTGGGAAGCGGTCGAAGCGAATGTTCACTACCTGCCCCCTCCCTCTTTCTATTTTGGTGTAAATCACATCGATGGGTACAGATTATGGAAAACGCCTGATGACGTTTGATGCAAAATGTGATACTTCACTGTTGTGCGGATAGAACGAATAGAAATTGAAGGCGCTAAAACAGAAAAATTATTTATTTCGTAAAAAAAAATTAATAATATCCATTTTTTCAGTTCCGATGAAGCAGAGTTCCGATGTCGCCGAGTCCGATGAACGAGAGTGTAGTGTATCACAAAAGTCTTTGTATCTTAAAGTAATACATTTTTATCGAGTACCTTTAATTATATTGAAGTTTTAAAATCCATCAATAAAGTTAAATATTCTCTCACTGGAGGTACCATAGTTTTGAATTAGCATTCATTATTGGCAGTAATGTTTTCATTCCATGTAAAAGTATGCCCAGTGTAATATTTACATTTCACTTAAGATTTCTTTTACTGTTTTTTATCACGTTCATTACATGGAGTTGCTAAGAAAGTAGGCCTCAAGATGTCAACATAACAATTCTACATTAAATGGAAATGTACAAAATATGAACAGCTGTGTTAAAATGTCTGTCATTTGTCAATAAAAGCTGCGGTATTACAAAGCTGTATTTTTGTTAACAGTGTGTCAAATTCTCTCTTTTTCGAGACAACAATCAACAATTATTGGTAATTTATGGAAGCTACCATTTAAATATTGTCTTGTTATAAAATATTACAACTAAACCCGGTGTTTTGAGGAAGCTATTATTGTATTACCAAAGTTCAATCCATAATTATTTTGTTTCTTTCAGTGTTTTGTTAAATGTAAATACTATAATATAATAATTTGTACCATACTGATCAATTTACATTTTTTAAACAAAAAAATTTTTATAACTCTTTTCCTTCTAAAGTTGGAGATCTTACAAACTATTACACTATTTATAAATATTCAATAATTTTGCCAATAAATTAATGTTTATTTCATATGGGTGATTTGTCATTATTTGTTGACCTTGTTTGGTATTTTTAACTTTAATGCGAACTGAAAGATTTCTTAATTCAGGGTTGTTTTTACTCCCTGGAGGAATTCCGTGACTCGAATTGGGAGGGCTATCCGATCTAGCCAATATTTCTAGTTTATGTTAAAGCCTCTCTGACCATTCCCTTCCTACTGCGGCAATTTCCATGCGGCTAGGAAGGATTACACATGGACAGGTCCTATGCCGTCTATCAACAGGACGAAGCGGGATGTAAAGATGAATAGCACTGATTAAAAGCTGCCAGAGGTTGAGGTGCAGGTGCATATCAAACCGTCCAAATTTTTTTATCGAACATGTGCATTGGAAGAGAAGTTAATTCACATTTTTGTTTTTAGGTAATAGTTCAAACTATAGCTTTAAATTTTTTATTTTCTAATACCTACCCTACCAACCTTTAATACCAAGTGTCCATAAAGTCTTGCCCTGATAAAGACACCAAATGGTATGAAAACGATTAGTGGTAGGATGATGTTTTATATACAGTTTCAATAAGTGACTTCTGAAGTTTTTTACAGCTATGCACAAACTCAACACAACTCTACATGTCTACATATGCGCCTAAGGTTACATGTAAATATTCTAGATGACTTTTTTATTAATTTTATTAGCAACAGTTTTTTTTAATATTTTAGTTAACATTTCCTGAGTGATGGACGTCACTGCATTTATAATTCTCTCTCTTTTTAGATTTTCTAAATTCAGAACTGGGGAAGAATAAAAGGAAATCTCTGAAAAATCTGTACACAAAGAAATCTAGGGAGGCCAAGTGACGTGAACGAGGTGGCAATTCAGTCAGGCCATCACGTTTTGATTTTGTTGTGCATTTATGTAAACTGCATTGTGGTCAATCTGCTGAGCTTATGTATTAACACATTAATGAGGGAAAACTAGATTAAATTCCCTTGAAAACAAGAACTGTAAGCTCTGTTTTCCTGTAATGATGTCAAAACATCAAAAATGAATTAAACTATGAAATCAGGGCAAGACTTTATGGACACCCGGTATTTATCATCTATACAGGGTAAAAAGAATTCTGGAAATGATTTAATATTTTAAAGTACAAAGTATTCAAGTAATAAAACTAAAACTTTGCAAAATGATTTTGAGTGACAAAGTCTATTTCCTAAAGTACTTATTGTCCTTGGACCTCCAAGGGGGAACAGTCCACAAGGAGTCAGAAGAAAATCTTTATGTTCATAAAATTTAGATCATTAAGAACAGAGAACAAAGCCGCAAACCCCGACCTCAAAAAGATGACCGAGTAAAAAATGGCAGGCTGTCAAACTTTGTGTTAAAATCATATTACTGAAAACAAAAAATTCAAAAACTCCCAATATGGTAGACTTCCTCTTGTCCAGACACCTTATAACCGGTCTCCACTTTAACCGGCCTACCCTGGCACAAAAACAACACCTTTTTACTATAGTGGTTTAAATATGTAACAATTGGATTACATATTGCAGGTATTTAAACCACTATAGTAATTTTCTGTAATCCGGAGGCTAATAACCACAAAAAGGCATTTTTAACTGGCCATTTTTTATCTCAACATTGCTTCAACCGGCCATGTTTCGCCAGAAACTTTGTTTTCTTATCTACTGTATCATTCAATTCAACATTATATGTTGATATTCTCAAATCACCTACTTAAAACGTAGTGTCCTGGACGGACGTGTATGCCAAAGGAAGTGAATGTGTTTGGACCTGCTATCCAGTAGACAAAACAAATTAGAAAACAAATTATTATTAGTTTATTTTAGTCACGGATTTCATGGGTGTCGGATGTTAGCTAAGCTATAAATTAATAGAGTAATATATTTAGGGTTGGGTTTTTTCGAGGCACAATTACATTTAGGTCATATGAAACTATAGGTTGGCATTTTTAAATGTACATCGGTTTAACCGGCCAAATCATTATCCGGCCGAGGCCTAGTCTCGAGTTGGCCGGTTAAGAGGGAGTCTACTGTACACTCGACCTTTTGAGGTCTGGTTTGTTGCAAATTGCTCAGAATGCAAAGCTCATTAAAATGATGTATCACTTGGCGTTGGCCATTGCAGTTTCCCTAACGACTTCCACTAGGGATGTCCCTAAAGGAAGTCGTCAGGGAAATAGCAAATGGGCTGCGTCACATGATACATCATTTTTAAAGGCTTTGCATTCTGAGCGATTTGCCACAATCCCGACCGGCAATATAATTTTAATGCATAGTTTGATCGCCTGCCATTTTTGACTTGGTCATCCTTTTGAGGTTAGGTTTGCAACATTGTTCTCTATTCTTATTTGATGTACATATTGACCAATGCTTACATTTAAGTTTTTCTTCTGACTCCTTTTGGACTGTCCAAGGACAAAGTACTTTAGGAAGTAAACTTTGTTACTCAAGATCATTTTGCAAGGTTTCAGTTTTATTACTTAAATAATTTTAAAGATATTATATCGTTTCCAACCAGTCTTTTTTCCACCCTGTATATTAATAGGCAGGCAGGTTTATTTTCCTCATTTTTTTTCTCAGCTTGTGTGCATTGTAGAAGTATCAGCACATACTGTTAGCAAAGTATCGCCCTGTAGAGCAGGATCGCATTACAACTCACATTGGTACTCAGTTCTACGCCCCACAGGCTTTCAAAGTTTCAATGTTAGTCTTATGGAAGAAGGTAGATTGCTTAAATCACTGGCAGCTGTTAGTGTAAAAAATGTAGCAAAACAGGGAAAATTTATGTTTCATTTATAGAATATGTTTTAAATTATTTAGTTCCAGTTCTACTGAAACTTCGGTGAATTTCGGCCAGAATAGCCGATCTCTAGTTATTTTAAGAAGGTAACGATATCTGATTTTTTAAATAAATTTTCTTTGTTGAACTATCTGATGGCCTTAAGAATTTTCTTATCAAAATTTTTAGGCGTGGTTAAGTTTGCAACGTCGTTTGACATCAGTACAAGAGATAATAAAATTACTCGATAACCATAACAGCTTCATTATCAATATTAATTATCACCTCACAGTTTGAGAATATCTTTCAAAAATAAAATAGGCCCCACATGACTGATTTTTTTTACAGTAAACTACAAATTGGAAAGTCACCACTACAGAGGAATTTTGCAGTGATTTTTCAAGTAGTCAATTTGTTTATTTTTATTTTGTCATTCCTTTCATCTTCATAATTGTTTAGGCAACTAAGTCAAACCAGTTAAAACATAGTTCCTCAGATATTTCGGTAATAATTTTCTGGGAAAATAATGTGCTCAAATAGGCCAAAAAAACTTAAAACAACTGTTATTTATTTCAAAATTCTTTAAGTTTACAAATGATTACATCATGGATAAACATAAATGATAAAAAACCAAACTTACCAGTATAACCTACCAATTGCTTCACAAAGAAAGCTTCAGTTTCTGATATTTCAACTTGGAAAGCTTTCCTATCGTACAGAAGTTAAATACTACTCCTATCTTTTTATGTGTTAAATTCCATAAAGAGGTCAAACAAGTATTTGTCCTTGTGAAACTAAGTTTACAAATGTCTATATTAGACACTGATGGCAAACAGAAATAACTTGTAAGCCTAGATCTGAAATGAAAATGAAACCTTTAATGCTACACAAATAGAACGTATCAAGTTGAGAAACAACTGACACCATAAAATTCAAACTTAACTCAGTTTTGTTTTCTTAATATATAAACCTTAGAAATCATTTTTCGGGAATAAAAAAGTAATACTAATATATCATGAATAATAAAAATTAATAATTATATAAATAATTAATAATAATAATAATTATTAAATAATTCTTTCTCTAAAGATAATTTACCTCAAATGATTATCATTTGGAGCAGTACTGCCACCATTTTATCATTTTTTAACACCAGTTAAATGCCACTTTCTTAACAATTAAGGCCTAGTTCAATATTTTATTTTAAACTCCAGATCTCCACCTTAAGCTTATTGTTTAATCCTTAGTAGTTAACAGTACTCGAGTAAGTTTTGCCACTGATGAACAGTATTTTGGCCCTACAGATTACACTGACATATTTTCAAGCCTAAAGAGCATAAGATCCTCAGCCAAGCTTCTATGGCCATGGTTCAAAAGTACAGCTAGCAGAGTGAAGCCTTTGCTATTCACACAGTTCATCAAAACGTTTATCATTCCCTCTTCCTTCAAGTTCTTGTTCAAAATTGCCAACAATTTGTAATCCCCTCGTTTAGCTAGTTTAAAACACTTGTACACTTTGGTGAAAAGCGAATGAATTGGATCGTTTTCCTTCGCAATCACCTTTATCAATTTGTTCTTGCAAAGTTTTCTACTTTTGTAATCAAAACAAGCCCCATGTTGTAACAATACTTTACAAGTTGGTAGGTTCTTCTTTTCAACAGCAACATAAAGGGGTGTCTGACCTTTGTCATTCAACTTATTTACTGCCACGCCATTTTCCAATAGCACTTGTGCGATTTTATGATTCCCATTTGCTGCGACATAGTGTAGCGTGGACGGAATCCTCACACTGCAACCTTTAGGTTCTGCTCCCCGCTTCAAAGCATTCAATACTGAGTCCAACCGGTTGTGTTTAATTCCATCAATAAAATCTGATTGAAGAGCGAAAAGCCTTTTATCCTTTGTGTTCGGTTTGTACAATAACATGTCTCTCATCTTTCCTGGTATCAACTCAGGTTGATCATAAGGACAGCCATGTTGCCAGAACGCTCTCATCATTTCATGGTTATGTTTTGCCATCACACAGTGGTAAGGTGTCAGCCCGTGTTTGTCTCGATAATTGTAGTCCCCACCACGTTCCAGCCCGAGTCTTACGAGCTCTGGACATTTGAATTCGCTCACACAACATATGTATTCAAATGGGTTGGCCAAAGGTTGACCAAACAATACATTGTTCATTAGAGAGCCATTGGACATAAGCATATCTGCTCCTTCCCTTAATAGTAGCTTGCACAATTCAGTGTTTTCAGCTAGGATTGCACCATCTAAAGGGGTCTTAAAACATGCATCTCTAGCGTTCACATCAGCACCTTTTCCAATCAGAGCTTTAGCGATTATTATCTGGACTGCAAGTATATCTTTTTTCCTGCTATCATATCCAATGGGGGTAGCTGTTACATGTAAAGCTGTTTCTAGAGAATCTGGATGCCGTGCTTTAACATCCGCTCCTCTGTTAATAAGGAGCAATACTATGCAAACATCCATGTAACTAATGGCATATTGTAAAGATGGAACAATATCCTGGCCTACCCACCCTTCTTGCAGATCTGCACCTAAGGATAGCAGCAACTCTACCATTTTTAAGTGGTTATATCTAATGGCAACAAAAAGTGGGCAAATTAAAGGGTTTCGACAGTGTAAATCTGCTCCTCTATTTACGAGGAGTTGCACAATCTCTGGAAAGTTCCTTCTTATAGCAATACACAGAGCAGTTTCATGTGAAGCATTCAAAATGTTTAAATCAACAGGGTACTTGAGTAATGCTTTAACAGCTTCAATGTTGTTTTCCAAAACTGCACACTGTAAAGCTGTCATTTTCTCCTTCTTCATGACTACTGCATTCACAGGGAAACCTGCAGATAAAATTTCATCAATTATATGTGGGGATTGTTTTACATGTACTGCCCAAAACAGTGGGTAAGTATTCATGTCAGTCTCCAATAAGTTGACATCTGCACCTGACTTAATCAAAAGCTCTGCAATGTCAGAGTGCTTCAAGGACAAAGCTAGGCTAAGTGGTCGCAGATATGAACACTTCACCTCCTCACCAGTAAGAGAATGGCCATCTTGAACCAGTAGTCTACATAGGTGATAGTTTCCATTTTCAATTGCCATATTAAGAGGTGTTGTTCTTGACTTGAACACTCTATATCGAGTAACTATTTCAGGTATTTTAACCTTTTCTGGATCCGGGATATCCTCAGCGAGGATGAGAACTTTTTCTATATTTCCTCTTGTAAAAGCTTTAAGAAGCTCTCCTCTCTTGATTTTCCTGAAAAATAAAAAATCAAGTTTGTAAAAAGTTATAAAAATGTTTATAAATATATATTTATATGGTGGTTTTGTTACCATACAAGTGCTTACGGCATTCAATACTGTTCTGTTAAATTAATACAAAGCATAAAAAGTCTATTTTCATTTCAGACTGAATATGAATTAAGCCTGAATGTTTTAAAAAATGGACAGTAAAATTCTGTTTGACTCGACACTGTTCAAAGCACAATAGAGGTTTGTTTTTAACCCCAGCCTACTGAACAGTTTGTTTTTAAACCCAGCAAAAACCAATTTTATTGAATTTAAGACATGTCAGAATAAAGATCAATTGTTACCAGACATTCTCTTAAATCAGATTGAACTAGAAGAAGTAAAAGAAACCAAATTTTTAGGGCTAACAATTGATAAAAACTTAGCTTGGAACAGCGATTGTCAGTCTTTTGATTTCAAAATTAAGTTCTGGTTTATATGCTTTGAGACGCCTGTCGAAACTATGTTCAATAGAAACCCTCATAACAGTATACTTCTCGTATATTCATTCTAATATTGCTTTTGGTTTATCATTATATGGAGCAACATCAGTCCAAAATTTAAATGCAATCTTAAAATTACAAAAACAAGCTATTCGAATCATGCTAAAATTAGGGTGGAATGACTCAGTCAAACACCTTTTTCCTCAGGTTGGAATTATGACAGTATTTGGTATGTATATATTTGAGACTGTGATCTCAGTAAAGCATCGATTGGCTGAAGTGCAATAAGTAGGGGAGAATCACAATTATAATACCAGAAACAGAAACAAGATTGCTGTAGAATCACACAAACTTCAATTTTATTGCAAAAAACCAAAATATATGGGTTCAAAGTTTTATAATATGTTGCCAAGTGATATTAAAATTAGAACATAAAATAGACCGTTTCAAAACAAAATTAAAAAAGTATTTAATTAGTTTATCACTATATTCTCTCTCTGAGTTCCTTTCTCAAAGTTAAAGAGACAGAAGAAATGGATTTTTTATCCATTAAAAAAAAAAAATTTTAATTTTTATTAATCTTTTATTTTAGTTATAGAATATTTTTTTGTAAACCATTGTTGACGCCATTCTTTGTACAGAGTACATATAAGTGAATAAAGATGATTTGAATTGAATTGAATTGAGGCCCTCTAAACCATCGTTGCATTAACAATTTCCTTTTTTGGATGTGGCTCAAGGTTGCATCAGGTGTCTTGATATTACATAGGAAATAAAGGTTTAAGTTACAAAAAAATTGATCCTCGATTCATCTAAATTATTGTTTTAAAACTTTTAAATTAAATTTTTGTTTAGTTAGTCTTATAATGTTTGTTGTTTAGTTTATAATGAATCCTGAATATTAATAATGTTGTAACGTTGTAGCGGTTGTAACGCTATGTTCTCAAAAATTACCGAACCGATCTTTATGATTTATGGGTCAAATCTCCTCTAAATGGATGATTGCCCCAAGGGTTACACCCCCACAACCCTTCAAAGTTCTTAAACAATGCATTTCTTTTGGAGACTAATCCTATATATTAGCACACTCTTGTAACAGAATCAGAATCGATTTATTTCCACAATATTTTTACAATTTATTACATAAAATTAAAATAACAATAAAACATCCTTGAAGCTTAATCTATACTAGAGATCGCCTCCTGATTGAAATTCGATCAAAATTCAGTTGATCTGAACCCAAGAAGCTTAAAACATTTTAGAACTAAAGCATCTGTTCTTCTTAATTTTCTAGCAATTGTTTTTACAACGGCTGTCTAATGATTCGTTCAATTCTCCTTTCTCCATAAGATTAACATTGGAACTTCGAAAGCCTGTGGGGCGTAGCCCTGGAGTCCGATGTGAATTAGAATGTGATTCTGCTCATCTACAGGACTATACCTTTCCAAAGGTATGCGCGGATTTATCCTACGATGCACACGAGCTGAGAAAAAAGGAGGAAACGAAACATGCTTGCATATTAATATATATAGATATATAATACATGATACCCTTTTTTTGTTAACGCTACTCCTCCCTTATTTCTGGACTAATTTTAAAGTTTGAGGTGTCAAAAGAATGATCTCAGTTTGTAGTTTTGCAATAAGGTTTTAGATTTATGATATTTTAATCCTGAAGCCCACGGGAAGCCTTCAAAGTTCTTTTTTTGTCCATAAGATTAACATGGGAAACAATTTATATTGAATTGGAAATTAAAACAGCTGTTGATAGTAAAACAGAAAACACATGTTAAAAAGCTAAAGGCCATTTCACACCGCCTACCGCTACCGGCGCGGTAGCGGACGTTTCCGTGAGCCATTTCACACCAAAACTACCGCGTCTGCGCGGGAGGCGGGAGTTACTGGTGGCGCGAGACGGTTGCAGTCGACAGGCTGGCGTTCTGCGCATGCGCGAGCCAAAACTACCGCGCCGGTAGCGGTACAAAATCGCTCGAGGAGCGGTACTGGAGGTACTACCGGCACTACCGCGGGCGTGCGGTAGTCCGGTATGAACTGTCCCATATGATAACACGGTGAGCGATCTTTAAAAAGTACCGCCAGCGGTAGCGGTAGCCGGTAGCGGTAGTCTGTGTGAAATGGCCTTAAATAGAAGAAATTGAACTATCAATTGTAAACAAATTGTACTGTAGTTGGGTGATGACTTAATGGCTAGAGAAGGGGAAGATACCCCCACCACTATCAGCTGTTAAATAGTATTGAAATAAAATAAGACATTAAAAATTGACCAATAGGAGATCTATAAATCACTGAGGTGGGGGTAACCTCCAATCAATCCCTTTTTCCCTAGCTGGCCAACAAGTCATCTCCCAACTATAATATTAACACAATAAATTTCATACTTTAATATGAGGAGTGTCTTTTGTGATGTTTGAACTTTTTCTGAAAATGTAGCGGGTAGATTTTAGTTGAACTTTTTATTTACTTGTATTTGGACACAAAAATATGTTAGGCCGGCATTACACTATCATAGTTCTATGACATATATCTATTATCATATATTTGATAATCCTATACTCTTATACGAGCAATGTTTGCTTGTTTGCTTGCTTGCTTGCTTGCACAATTATCTCAAAAACGGCTCCGACGATTTCCTTCAAATTTTGGAATATGGGGGTTTTGGCCACCAGAAATCGATTGGAGCTGGTCCCATAGCTGGGAAAAATCCGGTTTTCGCGCTAGAGCCCTTCAAAGATCCCATGTTATCCTTATGGAAATTTTTTAACTGAACAAAAATCAGCTGATAACTGTAGATAAAATAAACCAATGTGTTACATATTTAACCTGTGGTTTTAGGAAAATCATACCAATGTGCAGCAAACCTTCCGCCTGGCGAGTGAGCGGAGCGAACGAGCTTTGTGTGAGAAACGAAAGTAATAATTTTACCGAGCTTAAGCTCGGTCCCCCTGGTACTATGTCATTAACATTTGATTATTTGATGTAAACTATTATAATATTTGACCCATTACACTGTAATATTTTTGATCAAAGATATATGATGATGGATCTATGTCAAAGAAATATGATATTGCAATACCAGCCTTAAGTAACTTAACCCAAGACGAATTAATTTCTCTGTACGAAAGCAAGTTTGTAAAATTGAGATTTTTGACATGGGTATTATTTAGGTTGTCCGTTTATGGTATTGAAACAATAACGAAACTCAATAAATATTAAAATGAAACACTAAAATTGTGTGCATGGGTTTTCAGACTGTTATGTTAGAGAAATTGGCATGAATTTAGTTTTGGAGACGTTCAAGAATAAACATTCTGGTCTAGCCACTTTTTTATGTACATGAGATCAGACATGGATTTTTTTCTAGCTCCCTCCCATGATTTGTCTTTAATAAAAATGAGAGTGTCATCTGCAAAGATATGATAGCTTTGAAATATTATTAATGTAAATTAGAAAGAGTAACAGCCCGAGGGTACTTCCTTGTACTACCCCATAGTCAACAGGAAGTTCATCGCTATTAACAACACAAACAGACACGGTCTGCTGTCTGTTTGAAAGGTAGGTTTGAAACCACGAGAGAGCATTATAATGACTAACTATAATGACTACAAAACAGTTCATCATTCATTTCTCAAATGAAAGGGAATGCATATATTTGCAGAATCTATTTTAAATGTACGATTGACTTTAAGGTTACACCCTGCAACCCTTCAAAGATTTGGTTAAATGCCATGACCATTTAATTGTTTAGTTGTTTAATTGTTGTTTAATTGTTTAGTTGTGGAAGACTAAAATTTACACAGTTAAGCAAAGTTTAATGTGTCAGCTGTGATTAAAGTTTGTTATTGTTTTCATAACCTCAATTTTAAAATACGGCTTCCTGTGTTTGGTATCAAGGAGGCTCTTATCTTAACTTTTATTTAATGTTTATTTTATATTATTATTTTATTCTATTTACTATAACGTTATGTAACATCGATATAATAGGTGGTGGTAACTGATTGTATCGATCCGTATAATTTATTCTGCATGGCCAACAAAATAGGCAAAGGGAAATCTGTGTTCAAGTTGTGTGCACAATAGATTGGGATGGGTTCAAACATTTATCATTGGTGATGCATCATACTCAAGAGAAATTTCCAATGCAGAGCGATACTGATATTTAGTGTTTGAGATGGCGAGTACGCTGGCTACTGTACATTGTATTAGCCAACATTATCAAGACTGTTTTTTATTTAGTTCATCGCGAATAGGTGGTGGTAACTGATTGTATCGATCCGTATAATTTATTCTGCATGGCCAACAAAATAGGCAAAGGGAAATCTGTGTTCAAGTTGTGTGCACAATAGATTGGGATGGGTTCAAACATTTATCATTGGTGATGCATCATACTCAAGAGAAATTTCCAATGCAGAGCGATACTGATATTTAGTGTTTGAGATGGCGAGTACGCTGGCTACTGTACATTGTATTAGCCAACATTATCAAGACTGTTTTTTTTTAGTTCATCGCGACTCTGACCTATGATTTTGGTTCTGGTGAAGAAGTGTTCCACTTAACGGAATTGTCAATGGAAGTCCTTTCAGTGTTTTGTTAAAGTTAAAGAATGTTGAGGATTTAAATTTACTCTGGAAATTACTATAATTAAAAAATAACAGATTGTTTTTATTTGGGACCATTGAATAGCATTCTATATATTAATGCATGGTTGAAACGCTGAGTCCTCTGATTTAAATATAAACTAATGGGAATATCAAACTGATCAGTAGATTTTTTGCAGTAACTTATATTGTCTTCAAATGAATGATAGTTCATAGCGCTACGCCCCACAATCACTAAAAAAACTTTGGGTCAATGCAATTCTTATAGATGACTAAAGTTGTGTACACGGTTCACAAGCTGTTCACAGTTCACAATAACTGTCAGCTTTGATAAGTTTGTTATGTTTTGTATAACCACACTTTTTATATGCCGTGTTCGTGGTACGCAATCAAAAACTTTAAAATTATATTGACCGAGGACTTTCAAGTATCAATAGTATTACAACACTAAAGGCCCGTTTTGATATGTATAATTTCTCCCGGATTCTAAAATAGACACCACGATATTTTCAATGATGAGCAGCATTATTGACGATGGTACACTTGTTTAGGAAGTACCGTACCAAGCGTTAGTGCCTCGAGATGGCCTACTCAGACAACGCAGAAATGTATGTAACTTAAATCGAGCCAATTACATCAAGACCGTTTCTTTTGAGGTTAAGGTGACATTGTGGCAAATTGAATTGAAAGAAATAGAGGACCAACTCCCGTACTCCAGTGAAAACTTATTTTAAGGCTCCAACAGGCAATGTGGCCAAATAAACGGGGCGGCTGTCCACTCAAGGCGGAGGCTTTTATGTCCTCCAGATTAAATTCACCCCTTACTGTCTAAGCCTATATAGCCTAACACATAGATGATGAGGGAATGGAAGATCGACATAGTGGACAGCCAAAAAACCTACCACAGGTTCAATGCACTGCATGAGTACGCATTTGCAATTTATGTATGCGTATGTCAAGTTCGATTTCTACGTGTTTGTGTTTTACATTTTATTCTTTGATGACATCTTCACGACAGAAAATGAAACGGAAGCTTGATTTTAACTACTGATGCCTATATAATCATAATGTAAATGCGTCGCACCATGTTGTAGAAACAACTTAGATCAGAGCTGTGACATTTTAAAAGAACTATTACAGTAGTCTATCAGTTTAGCAGCTCAGGGGCGAGAAAACCTATGTTAGTAAAATAATCCTTTTAGTAAACATTATCATTTATTGGATTAATATATTTCTGGATGCAAACTTGGAGCTCACGCACAGGCCTCAGTGTTATTTCGGCTTATTCCAGACAATCTTAAATAGTCTAATCCACTATATATTTGTCAAATACCACTCACTCACGTATCAGAGTACCTCCAAAACTATAAGACTGTGGGTTAAAACTTGGCATGTACGTTCTCATCTTTGCTAAAAAACGCTCACCAAGAAACGATTTTGCAAAATTCTGACAGGGCTCCGCCCCGCACAACTTGAAAATTTCGTTACAATGTTATTCTTATGGGGGATTTTTAATACAAATCAAAGCAACAACGAATCTCCAAAACTGGAGAGCATGCAGGATTGAAATTTGGTACAGACATTCCTTTTTACCCATTGATGCTCAGTAAGAAACGGTTTTACGAAATTCCTGCAGGGCTCCGTCCCACATGACTTCAAAATATCGTTACAATGTTATTCTTATGGAGCACTTAAAAGTCGAATCTAGGAAACAACTAATCTCAAAAACTATAAGACCTATAGGGTTGAAATTTGGAATGGAAGTTCCTCTTTGTCTATAGGAGCTCACTAAGAAATGGTTTTGCGAAATTCCTTCAGGGCTTCGCGCCACACGACTTCAAAGATTTTATGTAATTGCTATTGAAGATTAAAAGCTATCAGCTGTTAATGAAATAATACATTTAAAGGATGAAGTAATCATATGACAATGTTTTTATCTATTTATAAACAATTTAACTGGTGTAAAAATGTTTATTAGTTAGAATTTAGGTTATGTTTAGTTAGTTTAATCTACTTTGTCAAATACCACTCACTCAGGTATCACAGAATCTTCATAAAGGATATAGAGGGTTGAAATTTTGCATGGACGTTCCTCTGTGTAAAAAATGCTCACTAAGAAATGGTTTTGCAAAATTCCTTCAGGTCTCCACCCAACATTACTTCAAAATTTCCATTTAATATTATTCTTATGGCCAATCTACTATATCTTTGTCAAATACCACTCACTCATGTACGGTATCGGAGAATCTCCATAAACATGGGGAATAGAGCGTTGAAATTTTGCATCGACATTCCACTTTGCCCAAAAACGCTCACTAAGAAACGGTTTTTCAATATTCCTTCAGGAACCTGCCCCACTGGACTTCAAAGCTATACGAGGTTGAAATTTGATGTGGTGGTTCCTCTTACTCCTATGTACTACTAAGAAACGGTTTTACAAAATATTGGTTTTGAAGTCCTTTATGGACTTCCGCCCCACTTGATTTAAAAATTTTTGTCGGGCATACGGGCTTTAGGGCTCCGCCCCATTGGACTTCAAAATTACTGGGGTTGAAATTTGACGTGATCGCTCCTCTTTGCTCTTAGATGCTTGTTAAGAAAAGGTTTTGCAAAATTCAATGCTCTGCTTGCACTTCTTCAACGTTTTAGTATAATTGTTAAGAAAGAAGATTTTGTTGCTCTTTTAATAGATTTTATTGCAAGTAAAATAAATTCAATCGCGGACGAAGCCATGATGGGCAACAGCTAGTTTAACTATAAATTTCAATTTTTATCATGCACTTTTTTGAGTTCCTTTCGGTTAATGTTTGTATTCAGATGAATTTTTTTTGTAGATGTATTATTGCATGTATTTAAATTGTACATGTATTCTTTGGAATAAACATTTTCTTTCGTTCATCCATCCATCTATTTGTTCATTCAGTTCATCTTTTCGCTAACCAATGATCCATTTAGGCCTAATTTATTATATTGTAGCTATAAAAATATTAATGTACGAAAAAAGTATAAATTAACTAAAAAATTATATGTAGGAAGCCTAAAATTCATTATATTAGAAAAATAAAGGATTTTTTATTGGTAAAAGATATGAATCTTTGAAAAGATTGTTAAAACTCATTTTGTTAAAATATCATTACTGACAAACATTGCTTTATATAAAAAAAAGGAATATTACTTTAAACAATCTATTAAATACAGTAAGCTGAAACTTATTATTCCTGATTTTCCTGTAGAGGAGCAAGGGAGATTAGCTAGTATAGTTTAAAATGTTCTTCCTGATTTCACACAGTTGAAACGCTATGATCTCAGTGACTAAGCTCACTTAACTGAGCTTAGTCATGATTCATGTGTCAAATCAAATAAATGTTATCAGCAGATAACACTACCAACATAAACAAATTGATAAAATGAAATAAATTAAATCATACGTAACATTAACACATGTTAATTTAGATATTCTCAGCTTAGATAGTTGGGTTTTGTTTTAAAATTTTGAAAATGAATATGTATATGAATGGCTTTTTTGTTTCCATCGACAGTTTATATTCTTTGTATTATGTAGGCTTTTTTCGACTTCTTTTTAGCGAATTTCCCATAGGGAATAAGCTATTACCGTAGGTCTCATGGTAAGACCTAAGCCCGGGACCATGTTACTTTTTCGTTTTGAGGTGCCCAGAGACCAAAAATGATAGTCATTAAAATTTATATATATATATATATATATATATATATATATATATATATATATATATATATATATATATATATATATATATATATATATATATATATATGTATAATATATAATAATATATATGTATGTGTCCCTAGACACGATAACTCTCTTAAAAATGGTCCGATCGACACCAAATTTGGTAGAGATGTGTAATCCTACGTTTATTCGGATGAGTTCGAAAACCAGACATATCGACCTACCGGAAGGGGTAGTTTTGGGGGGTTTTGTACCCCAAAAATGGGTTTTCTGCATTTTTCATATGTAAATTTTAAAAATTTTAAACTTTTATCTTGACCATTGGATTTAGCTCAAAAAAACACACAATTTAGTATTTTGAAGCTTTGTTCTATCTCTACTGGTTACCGAGATATTACAAAGTCTAAAGACAGTACATTGTCTTTTGGGGCTCCAATGTTAATCTTATGGAGGATAATGATGTGTTAATATTTCACTTATTAACCAATATTTTTGGATGAAACTTAGTATTTAGCTTCATTTTGTTGAGATTCGTCCATTTAAGATAAAAATCTCGGTTTTTTTACTTATCATGGCAGCAAACCTGCATACTCTTTTCCCATGTTAATCTTATGGAGAATAGGCAAACTCTTTTATTTATGGACAGATATTGATGAAACTTACTATATGGCTTTATATGGTCGAAATATATTTTTTCTATGCTAAAAACTTACTTTTAGTGTCCCCCATGGCAGCATACCTGCATACTCTTTCCCTATAATTATCTTAAGGAGAATAGACATTAATTTATTTCCCTATTTATGAGCACGTGATGAAATTTTGTTAACATGTTTAGCTGGTCAAAATTAATATTACTAATTTGGAAATTCGCTGAGTACGCAGGTCTGCTGCGACGGGGGGTATTTAATAAGTGGTATAAACATGGGAGGTGTTTGAAACTTGGTTGGGATATGCAATTTAGATCTGCTATCATACATACCGTTTCTTAAATTATCCAACTATTCCAATTCTTTCCTTTATATACACATTTTGTCTCAGACCATTACATCCTATGACCTTCGGTTAGTACATGCTCACCAAGTTTTTAGAGTAGCTATCTTATACAAAGATACAGTAGCTAGCTTAGTTACACTGCTCATGTGTTCTTTTAAACGCTTCACCAAATTATGAACTGTCTAAATTCCTACAACCAATTCTAAAACCCTTATTTGGTTTATCAAACTCATTAATTAACAATTCATTAAACTTCATAGAAAAAGTCAAAGATATAACAATAGAACTAGAAGACAGAATGGTGAGCTATGATGTGACTAGTTTATTTACCAACATACCGATATATGAAATGTTAACTATAGTTTAAACAAACTTGAAAAAGACAAGAATATAAAAGAAAGAACTGCTTTATATGTTTTGAAAATTATGGAATTACTAAGGGTATGTGTAGAAGAGTTCAGCTATTTTCAGTTCTATGAACAGTTTTACATTTAAAAGTCAGGGACGAAAAACCAAAAATATGGTTGAGATACCTAGACAACGAATTCTGCAAATTGGAAATCTACGTGTTAGAATCATGATGATTTCTTTGATCATCTTAATACTGTAGCTTACCCTCTTCTATACAATTTACGGTTGAATTTGAAATAACTATGAGTTATCATGAAAACAGACACTGGTATTCAGACTGAAGTTTATAGAAAATACCCCCGTTGAAGCAGACCTGCGTACTCAGCAAATTTCCAATAGAATTTTAGATTATTTACTTTCCCCGTAAATACACCATAGGATCGAGTATGTAGGTTTGCTGCCAGGGGTTGTTGTTAGAAAATCTAAGTTTATCAATAATTGCTAAAGGTAAATACAAAATTGTATCAAGCTCTGGTAATTTTTTCTATCCATAAACCCCACGGGGATGAGTATGTAGGTTTTCCGCCATATGGGTTTTGTAAGCAAGAATAATTTAAACCCTATCTAGATAATTTCCATACCAAGTTTGATAAAGTTATGTCAATAACTAAGCAAGATATAGGGTTTTCTTGATTACCCTTAGGAATAACATGGGAAACACATTTTTGGATTTTTCCCGTAACCAGTTACGCTAAGATAAAGTTTCCAAATACTAAATTGTTTGTTTTTTAAAGCTCTTTTAAATAATTTCAGTTAAAATTGATGAATTTTGAAAATTGATTTCCAAAAATGCCAAAAACCCATTTTTGACCCCTTTGAAACCTCATAAAACTACGTTCCCATAACCCGACTGATGCTAGTTCATGAACTCATGAAAATAGACCTGGTCTTACACCTTCATACCAAATTTCATCAAAATCGAAGGTCCCCTTCAAAAGTTATCAGTACCACGGACACACACACATATATAAATATACATAAAAGGTAAAAAAAACAACAAAAATAACAAAAATATTGCATGAATAAAACTTTTTGAACTGAACTGAACTGAACATATAGGCCTACATGAAAATGAACGAATGGTGTTTTTGGCTTCTGGGGACCTCAAAATGAAAAAGTAAAGTGGTCCTGGGCTTAGGTCTTACCATGGCTACTACCGTAATAGCATATTTCCCATAGGAAAATTCGCTAAAAGACCAACACCGGGAAATATCTCAATTTTGAATCTTACGAACCTCAACATACCAAAATTGGAATAGCACAGGGACTTTTCATTAGAGCCTTCAGGGTATGTTCGACGGAAGACACAAAGAAAAAAGAAATAAAGGCGGTATATGAAGAGTTGCTGTGTAACAACTACCCTTTAAAGATAATAAATAAAGCCTATCCTAAAGCTAATCAAAAAATGTCAGGAATAAATCAAACTACCGTATACAGTACACTATCGTTCATCGGACTCGGCGACATCGGAACTCCGCTTCATCGGAACTGAAAATCTGGATATTATTAATTTTTTTCTTATGAAATAAATAATTTTCCGTTTTAGAGCCTTCAATTTCCATTAGTTCTATCCGCACAACAGTGAAGTATCACATTTTGCATCAAAAGTCATCAGGCGTTTTCCATAATCTGTACCCATCGATGTGATTTACGAGGCCATGCAGTATTCGCACAAAAATAGAAAGAGGAAGGGGGCAGGAAGTGAACATCCACGTCGACCGCTTCCAAAACTGTCATTCAGTCTGTCTCGCGTCGCGACTGCACCTGTGTTACGTGGAAGTCAGTTGTCTGCTGGAATATGAGTATAGAATGAAGATTTTGGATCTTTATTTCCTGCGTTGTTTTTATTACTATGGGTTCTTTGTTACCATGTCCAAAGTTAGAGTGCCTTATTTTCATAAAATCTCTTGTTATCTTAAAAACAAGAGTGAATACAATCACGACAGGTCAACGCACGGGCGGAAATGATGACTCACGACGGACTCCGCCTCATCGGAATTTTTTGACATCCGAACCTGCCGTCCGCCACATTAGTTCCGATGAACGAGAGTGTACTGTACCAGATGAATGACCAGTCAGTAATATATTAATTCCATATATGAAAGGAAAATCTGAAAAAAAGAAGAATTAACGCTAAATTTGTAATAAGAACTACTTTTAAAACATCCAAAACATTGAGGCCGTTTCTTACTTATGTAAAACAAAAAAATGCTATACAAGAGACAAAAGACATAGTTTACCAGATCCCCTGTGAATGTAACAAAATTTACTAGATAACCAAACATCGAGACCAGTGGAAAAGCTTTTAAAACAATACAAAAGCAGTGTAACTAATCAATTAGATAGTTAGGCTACTCTATAAACTTAGTGAGCATGTAAGAACCGAAGGTCATAGGATGTAATGGTCTGAGACAAAATGTATATATAAAGAAAAGAATTGAAAAAGTCGCATAATTAAAGAAGCGGCATGTATGATAGCAGATCGAAATTGCATATCCCAACCAAGTCTCAAAGTACCTCCAATGCTTATACCACTTATTAAAAAAGAAGTCGAAGAAAGCCTACAAAATGCAAAGAAATAAAAAAGTGGATGAAAAAAAAACCTACTACGGTATCTAAGCTTAGAATATATCTAAATTAACATGTGTTTTTTTTAACATATGATTTAACTAATTTAATTTTATCAATTTGTTTATGTTGATAGTGTTATCTGCTGATGATGGCTTCTGATAAGATGTTGAAATACAGTATAGAGAATTTTAAAAATCCGTCTAATTTTTAATACTTAATTTTTAAGTTTATATTTTTCTAATCTACAAATAAACTGAAATGAACCAATGTTTCAGAAAGATAATGCTGAGTAAACACGAGATAATCACCAACCCCACCCTTTGATTAGTTTTTTAAATTACACTTCCCGTGCTTCAAAATGGATAATGTTAAATCTTATTTCTTATAGGCCTACTCTAAAACAAGCTCTGTTTGTACGGACAAAGTTTTATATCGCTCCAAGAATTTTTGATTTTTTTATTGAATATGGGGGTTTTGACCACCAGAAATTGATTGGAGCTGGTCCCATAGCTGGGAAAAATCTGGTTTTCACGCTAGAGCACTTCAAAGATCCCATGTTATGCTTATGGGGATTTTATTAATTGAACAAAAATCAGCTGATACGTGTAGATATAAACCAATGTGTTACATCTTTAACCGGTAGTTTAAGAAAATTATACCAAAGTGCAACACCCGTCGGCTTGGCGAGTGAGCGAAGCGAACGAGCTCGTCTTTAAAATGGAAGAGGGCGAGTGAGCGGAGCGAACGAGCTTTGTGTGAGAACTAAAGTAATAATTTTACCGAGCTTAAGCTCGGTCCCCCTGTTACTTAACATAATTATTGAACTTTAGAGGTTTATTTACCATAGTCTATACCAATTGTCCAAACAACTCAATCACATTGCATTGCAGAGCTCAGACTGTATGACCTTAAAATTTGGCTTGAAAAATCTTATTTCGTTAAAACATCCGCTAAGAACATTTTTCTAACATTGGTAATCTATTTTTTTCCATATTTTATAACTTTGGTCCAAAATAAGAGTATGCATTGGTTTATCATACCCAATATGCCTTAAGGCCCTGGCTCATTGGTATTTTTACGCTTGATTTTTGATATTTGAGAATTTTAACTTAGTTTTTAAAAGAACTTTAAAAAACAAACCATTGAGTATTTTGAATCATTTAGCTTAACTGGCTATGGATAAAATTCAAATCAAGTTTCCCATGTTATTTTTATAAAAAAAATCATTAAAAAGTTATATATCTCTTATTTATTGACATGTCTAACTGTACTCAAATTTTTATGAACTAGGAGGAGAGTAACTAATACTTGATCAAAAACCTGCATGGCAGCAAACCTACATGTTAAATCCTACGTTATTCTCAAGGAAAATAAGTAGGAAAATTTCATGGGAGAGAGTTGGAAATGATAAGGTATGTGTCAAGGTACAGTAGAAGCTCTCTTAACCAACCCCTACGGGGGGACTATGGTCGGATAACAAAAAAGATCGGTTACACTGAATATCAGAAATATGTGTTAAAAATAATAAAACGAGCAAGAAATTGTTGTAAGGGAATTAAGTTAATTGTTCTTAACACAATCAATTACGGTAGCTTATACAGTCATATTAGCTAGTTAGTCATATTACTGTAAAATTGTGAGGTAAGGCAGTTATGGTATTAAATACCCCCCTGTCGCAGCAGACCTGCATACTCAGCGAATTTCCAAAGGATCTTGAGATTTTGTATTTTCCCCATAAACACCATAGGAATGGGTACATGTAGGTTTGCTGCCATTGGATGTTGTTAGAAAATGTTAGTTTTGTTAGAAAAAGTTAGGTAAGTTATTGTATAAATATTTGACATTTTAAAATTTTCCCCATAAACCCTATGGGGTTGAGTATGTAGGTTTGCCTCCATATGGGTGTTGTAACCAAATATCAGTTAAACCCTACCTAGCTCTTAGTTATCATGTGTTATTCCAATAAATAAGCGAGATAAAGGGTTTTGTTGATTTCCCATAAGATTAACATGTGAATCCTATTTTTGACTTTTCTCCGTAACCCGTTAAGCCAAGTTAAAAATTCAAAATACTAAATTAAGCCTATTTGTTTTTTTAAGCTCTTTTAAATGGTTTTAGTTAAAGTTGTTGAATTATTTTATTTTTGAATAATAAATTTATGGTTTGCCTAGTTTATAGTTTGTTTAAGCAGTTCATCCCCATATTGAAGAATACGCCTAAACGTAATCCTATCCTAACAGGTGTTAATTAATTGATTCAGTTCAAAAAGTCTGAAACAGGTTTAATGTCTACTCTGATATATAAAAGGTTAATTAACCAACACTGACATATAAGTTATATGGTAAAAAACACAAACTCTAAACCTAAACTCTAACCTAAACCTGACAACAAGTGAGCGCATAAATTAGCGCAAACAAGCTCACCTGGCGGGTAAAAAACTTCTCAGGTTAGCATTACAATTTGAGTACTGCAGGCCAACCTATCGTTGCGAAGCACGGGTAAGTCAACTAGTGGGTTAAGATTTAACAATGACATACACATAAGTTTAGAAATACAAAACCCCTCTCTTTATCTATTTTACAATGGTAAATCTTGAGTCTAGCTATGACCATCAGAAATTGGAAATTAATTAAAAAATATCAACATGGGCTGATTTATGGGTGTGCAAGGAGGTGTGGGTGTACCACATCCACAGGTTTTTGAGGCATAAACTTTTTTAATTTATAATTAGCTATAACATAAACTGTTGGAAGGATTATCATTAGCTTAAAGGTAGGTAGAGGCTGTCATGAGGCCTAGAAACTTACAATTAGGCTAATTTGAGTTTTAATGGTGTGAGTTTTAATAAGTATGGTAGGCTATTCAAATATATCATTTCTCTAGGCGAGCTCATAACCCCAAATCTCAAGACATAAACTTTAGGTTCTTGCCAGGTCTCCCGTGATATCATGGACAATAAATGAAGAAAATGAAATCTTCAATCTTATGAATACTTTAAAACCTCACCTGCTCATTTTAATCACATATCAAGTTGTTTGATGATGATAAATTAGTCACTCACTAATTCACTATCTGGCCGAAAGTTGAGGTTATCCTTCATAACTTTATCAATCGCACAATGACACAGGCAAGAGAAGCGAATGATTCAAATCAAACCGGGCAAAGGCAAACAAACAGGGAAAGCGTTAGCTTCACTGCAGGCCAGCAAGTCATTCGGTTGGAATCCAGCCGAAACTATCGAGTATCGAAGTATCATCATTCATATCGAGTATCAATTTGAAAACAAACCCAATCGCAATGCCAGCTGATGCAAAATGGAGGAATTTTGAAAAAAAAATATCACTTGCAATTAATTAATTGTTCAAGTATATTAGATTTACTAGAACATATAGAAGTATATTAGAAGGCAATAACATATTCTATGCATTAATTATGATTTAAAATAATTGCCTTTCACCCACTTTATTTGAAGTTGTTTACTTGGTGTTGGGGTGGTGGTTTTAGTAATTTACCTTTTATTATGATGAGTGTACGTGTTTAGAGAAACATGAGAATTAAACTGTTCATATTCTTTAAGGCTTTTTTATGCTTTGAGGAATATAAATGTTGTAAGGACAACGCGTCTAGATTGTGATTTCCAAATTTATTTGATTTATTAGACTAATAATTTATTTTATTTGAACCATTCCATGTCGAAACGTAAAAAAATGCCATCTTGGTGTGGACACCCAAATAAATAAAAATAAAAATTATCACAAATAAATGTTAGTGCTAACATATAAGTTGCTAACTATATCTTTTATTAGCCTATTACCAAGCAAAAAATAGGCCTCTGCATGCGCATCACTAATATTATGTTTTTCAGCTCTATAGATATGCCAATGTCCTAAATACTTATTAGGCCTACCTTCCCAAATTTGTGCTTCTTTGAATTGATTCAAAGTTAGGCCAACTTTGTACCTTGAAGTGTAATTAAAAAATTTTAAGCTAAATAATTGAGCTATTAATTGCTTCAAGCAACTTTAACAGTAAACTACTAAGTTATAAAAAATTAGGCCTACCCCCAAGTAAGACAAAAGTTATTTTGAAAACACAACAATTCAAGGTAAGTTATTTTTACATACTAGGTATAGCAGCCCAATTTAAATAATTAATCGCGTATTTTCACGTTCATTAAATCACGTTATAATTAATGTAATTAATTTAAAAATTGTAAAGAGAGGGCGAAAGAGAGAGCAATCACACGAAAAAGTTATTTGAGCAGTGAGCAGACGACGGACCTGAATCGATGTCGATACTCTGACATTCGGTTCGATACTTTACGACGACTACCGAACGACTTGCTGGTATGCAGTGAAGCCAACACTATCCAACAAACAGCGGGGAGCGGGAGCGAGGAAGGAGCGAGAGCGAAGAAAATAAACAGCTGATTTGGCTCTACTCCTTGTCCTTTCCTCTCTGACTCAGAGATTGCAGTAATGTTTTCTTCGAAGTCTGTCTCGGCACAGAGTACTGATTCGGCCTCTTTTAGGCTTGCTTGAATTAACACTTTCAACCGCACTACGCAGTGGACTCATGGATACTAAATTTATGATTTAATTCAGTAAGTGAACTATATTTTGTAAACATTAGCTCGGTAAAATCAAATACATGTTAAAAACCTCAATTATATTCATTACTTCCTGAACGCCTTATCTCGTCTTGCGGTTTTCAAAAACTAACAATAGTGATTCACTTTCACTTTGCTGAGTTTAAAGCTTTTAAATTGATAAGATAAACGACATGCCATTGTTGTTCCTGTATTAATGGCCTTTCGTTGTACGGTCGTAAAAAGGTTGTTACATTCGAATTATGAAAAACAATAACATTATGCTAAAAAAATTGCTTCTAGTTAACAAATAACAAGGTTTAAAATTTTTCTTTAAATATAACATGTGTAAATCTAATTAGATGGCCACGGTTTATTGTAGTTTCAGCTGAAACAGTGTAGGCCCTAACTTAAATGTTATAATACCGTAATTAATTGGTTTTACTTTAAATGCTTAACTTACTGTATTTATTCCCCAAGGACATATTACTGTGGTATACTGTAAGTTACGGTAAGGAATTTGTTTGCTTGGCCAATTTTATGTGAGTGATTTCATTAGGGTTATTTATTTTTGTTTGTGATAGTGACAAGTGACGGTAAGGACTAATTCCATGCAAAAGGGTAAAAAAACGTTGTATAGTGAACACTATTCATTTTATCAAATGTCTCCTAAACTCTTGGAAATTAATTTATTGCCTGCAGACATTATTCTTTAAGGCCTACTACATTTAGTAGACACCACAAACATTTTTAGTGTTAAGCCTCCTCATTAACCATGTTATCACGAGTTCATTAATCTCTTACGTTGTAAATGCACTGGGATAAAACGGCAAAAACAACCCAGTATAACTATTTTGTAATTTTTTTAATTTTTACAATTAAATAAGACTTTTATTACAAAATAAAATTAATTTTACAGCTGGATCTCTCCATCTATATGTCTAAATAAAATAATATAATAGGGCGGTGGTGCGGGGGTATTCACAGGGAGGGGTTGTTGCAGGAGGGGGAGGGTGTCAGGTCTACAGACGGATGCCGGGGTTGCGCGACCGGACGAAGTTGAGGAGTTCGTCGCTGTCCTCGCAGACGAAGGGCTTGAGGTGATGACAGGCCACGTCGTGCCACTTGACTCCGTCCTGGTAGAAGTTGTTCAGGATAGCCAGGCAGGACTCGTCGTTACCCTAGACAAACGGGGAATCAGCTGAGAACATGCGCCTTTCCCAAGTTGCAAACTACTAAAGCCGCATTCACACTATAAACTTTTGTTGTGCAACCAATTATAGTAATTGGTTTTAACATGTTTAAGAATGCAATGCAATTTATTAAACAAACGTGTTAAAAAAAAAAAAAAAACTGTTTTAGAACAGGTTGCAGGTTTCCTGAGCTGTGTCGGAAAGATCAAAGGAAATTTATGTTTTATAAACTTTTGTTGTACAACATGTTTGATAACTACTTAAAACGTCAAACTTGTTTACCAAACGTCGTTTCCGCTGTTCTGTCTTCATAGTGGTTAGCGGGCCGTTTGTGGAGTGGCGCAGGCACACATGTTTCAGCTCTTCGAACAGTATACAAGGCAAGAAAATGGCTGTGGGACGCGACGGTTGATGATTTAAAAACCGAAAGAAACGGCACAAAGCATCGGCTAAATTATATAAGTTTGCAGTTCCAGCCGGCGCGGCTAGTGAAAAGAAAGTGAGCAAGTTGATAAGCCAATTCAATCGGGAGTTAGGCAGAGTAGCTGAAGAAAATTCGAAATGGGTTTATTTCAAATCACACACCCTCGTCGCAAGCACTCATGGTGACTGTAGCCTTTTTATAGATGTTTGGCTGAAGTTAAGCGAATAAAATGAAATTTCGAACAACAAAAGTTTTATAAACACAAGGTCAAGTTTGAAAAACAAAGGTTGTATAAAACATGTTTTACATACAAATGTTTATAAAACAAGTTTTATAGTGTAAATGCGGCTTAAATTGTAAAACTCGCCTACGGCTCGATGGGGGCTCCGCCCCCATGCCCCCTTAGGGGTTTGCTTAAATTCGTAAAGTAATATGATGGCTCTAGTATTAATCAGGCTAATTCTACCAAGTACTGGACAGCCATGACAGTTAACAGAAGCGGCAAATACACACTACTCACATTTAATAGTAATAAGCTTTGAAAATTGCCCACGGCTCATGGTATAATCCCACTCCCTAGTTCCCCTTGATTCGTAAAAAGAAATATAATGGGGTTGTGAAATATTAATGAACTCTGTAAATAGTCATCCTTAAAAATTGTTGTGTTAAAATTTTGGAGATACGATTATGATTGCACATGATTTAGGTAATAGGTGTATTCTGAAATTATAAAAGTGGAATAAAATTATAATTTTTTATGGAGGATCGCTGCTTGTAATAGAAGAAAAATAAGACAAAAGAAACACATTTGTAATAAAAATTATTTAGTGTAGGCTATGATGCTTCAGTTTCGCCACAGGGTTGCCAAGAAATTCAGGAACCATATTTTACATTGTAAAGAAACGATGATAAATTAATCCTATAAAATCAGCAATGTACAAATTTAAATATTAAATATCATGGTTAAGAAAATTAATAAAAATAGAGCTCTCGTTGTATTTAATAAATCACAGGGAAATATTCAGTATAATAATGAAGTTGCATTGAATAGTTTTAAATTATGACAATAATTGAAGTAATCGAGACTTTAGGTGAGAGCACTGAATTGAGAAAGTTTAACGGACAAAGTGACAGCGAAAGAAATACATTTTAGTTTAATTAAATATGATTCAAAGGGTTATTATAATATTTTCAGCCTGATAGGTAATCAGATATGTAAATGGTTTAAAAAGGAAAAGCGTCGGAATTGGGTAAACGATAGCGAAGGTAATGTCCCAGCTGAGAAAAGTTCAATCGTTCAATAACTTGATACGTTCAATTCAATCGTTTCCCAAACTAAAATCTCAGCCTGATTGGACAACAGCAAATAGGTAAAAGAAGGGAAGACACACGTGTGGGACATCACTCTTCAAATTAAAACTGTGCCAGAAATATCAACTGAGTACTATATTCCATCTAGGGATCCAGATAGAGGGACAGCATACAAATAGTAAGAGTTATAGTTACTGTATTAGGTAATTTTACGAGCGAAAACCTACAAGAAATTTTCCAGCATGAGTAAACTAAAAGTCTAGAAAACGTAATGAGACCTAAAATCTTTTCAGGCGTTACTGCCTCAAAATCATTTACAGTACTAAAATAATATGTTAAAAATATTCGCACAAGCTTCGTATAGCTCACCATAATATAGATAAAATTAATAATATAAAATAATTGAAAAAATTAACTGGATAAAATAGATGAAAATGTAGAATGACTAAGCTAAATAAACTATTTTTTAGATCAATGAATAAATAAATGATTTCACAAAAACCAAAAATAGGAAAACATGAACAAACGGTTTGGAACCCGCCAAAGACTATTTACAAAAATACTATTCGTTAAAAAATAAAAATGTTTGTTATGAAATAATAATTTAAGAATAATTACCGTATTCTAGTTACTACTCTTAAATCCTGTAGAAATTACAGGGATATTAAGTTCAGTGAATGCAAAATTCGAAATTCAGATACAATGTAACTGTAGCTAGACCTATTAACAAGTTGCAGAATATCAAATTTAGTAATAATAATAGTTGCAACACGGTCTTAAAATAACTATTTGAGATACTACAAAAAGTGCAATGTTAATAAGTTAGATTTATGTTACTAATTCACAAACAATCTATGTAATAGACTAATTCGTTCATATTGAACAGGTTATAAAAAAAAAAAACATAATAAGAGTATTAGCAGGTATTAATTATAATTTTTTTAAGCTCAATATTTTTAGAGTGTTAACTTCTAAATATATTCAATTTCCATTAATATCACTGTCAAGCTAAGTTAATACAAAACTTCAAGCTTATATAAAATACATTATTACTATGATTACTGGCGAAAGTATTTAAAATATTAGTTACAAATTGCAAATCTACCTCTAGTAGTTGGAGGCCAAAGTATTAGGTCAGTAAGTGACAAACAATGTAAAACATCACTAAGTAACAAAATATTCAAAACAATCAGTTGAATAACAATCAATTGTAAAACAACCAGTTTCGCCTAACAGGCAAAATAAAAATACTTAATTCTGAGATTCATCACAATTATTTTTTATGTTTGGTACTTTTATTGATATCGGTGCCGTCCAAGATATGTGCATGCGCAATATTGAAGGAATTAAATAATATTACAGTCGTTATTAAATGTAACGTCTACATTTGGTAAACCACCCACATAAATAAACAAGTTAACTTAAAAGCTGACTTTAGGCATTGACTTTGTACACTACGTGAGTAGACTTCTCATAGCATAGGCGTGTGTGAAGCATATTGACGGTGGTGCGATCTCGTGCGGTGTCCATCGAAGTACACGTAACATATGATAGATAAATCAGTATTACCACTCTTCTCAACTAAGGATGAAACATTTTAGAACTGAAAGTAATGTTTATGTTTTGGTCAAATGTTTTGGCAGCACTGTAAATTCAGCTGAATAATAACAACATCGATGGCAGCGACTCTGGTGCGGCGTCCACCGAACTTCCAAATTTTTGCCTCAAACTAAATGCATTGGGTGAGAGGTCTATTCACGTTAGTGTACATAGTCAATGCTTTAGGGTAAAAGTAGCAACAAAACGTTAAAAAATAACACATAATATTAGCTGAAAATAATTTTGAATTTTTTGTAGTTCAATTTTTTAAGAGAGTTACACTTCTAAATACTATGAATTTAATTTTGACATCACTGTCAAGCTAAGTTAATACAAAACTTCACGCTTGAGGGGAAGCAAAACGATCAATTCAGCTACATGCAGCTAAACTAAATAAAATGTTTCGCAGTGGATCAATAAAAACCCTTGAATTTAGGAAAAATTCCCTTCTTCACACTCTGTATATCGAATTATGTATAATTTAAACAAAGTGGTAGTAAAATGAGAGATGTTCGTTGTGATTGTGTCAGGTATGTTTGTTTTGGCCGCAATGGCGGAAAACTACTATAAGTTCTCATTTCTAGAAGGCCAACGTGGTCCGCAATTAAAACTTCCAAAAAACACTACTGTAAATATCAGTTACATGACAACTCATGTAATAGTAATAATATATGAGTAGTAAGTTTTTTTCAAACAAGGGTGTAGTTGAAAGAGATCATTTAAAAACAAGCGAGAACTAAAACTGCAAAGTGATCTACGATACCGTCACAAGGTGATATACGCTAACACGGCTGAACTACATTACCGACAAATCTATATTTTTTACTTTTTTTATAGATTAAAAGTGAAAAATTGCTAGTTTTTAGAATTTTTTATGAATGTAAATCGTGTCAGCTAATAGAATGCCAAATTTCAAGTCTCTAGCTTGAACGGTTCCGTCCAAACTTTTATGTACATCAGTGAGTTACCCATGCGGGAGTATATATTTAGGATTAAGTAAAATTCCCCCTCACATGATGATTCAAATTCAGGTTAGGACAGTCAAGTTCAGGTTAATACCCCTCCCCCGTTAATCCTGTATTTTTTTTAATAGACTAAATATAGCTTGTATTTTTAGACTTGTTATGCCAATGCTCACTTAATTGTATTTAGTTACGATGTTTATTTCCTCCCATTCCTGTAAAATTTCTGAAATATCGGTAAATGTCGCATTATTTGCAAGCAGAGACGATGAGTTTAATCCGCTTTTCTCCTTGTAATATCAGTAGGAATTAATTGGTGCCGTTCCTATTTTATTGTGTTAGTATCATGCATCTGATAGAGAATGCATAAATTAATAAAATCATCTATTGCACTAACCGAATCATTTTGGCATGGGATTTCGTGTTGAATTTTGAGGGACTGCTGAAAATGTTCCACTGAACATTACCTATCCTAAAATTAAAATCACACAAAGACTCCGAAATGGTTTTAATGCGTTAAACAGCGAAATATTCTAATTCTAGTTCAAGGAAATTACCAAATGTAGAAAAGTAAAAATGTCTAGGTTCCACTAGCCATACCTTTTTTGGAATAAAAATACTATATTTGATCTATGCAGTAACAAATAAATCCGTTACTGATCACTTTATAAAGCACGTTAGAACAATATGTAATAAGAAAAAACATATTTTCGGATTTCCTGCAGGAAGGAATAAGCCTCTAACATTATCAAATATTTGAGTGATACAACGGGAATTTTGTCAATTTAAAGTTGGCTCCACTGGTTCCGTTTCCGTACCTGTGGCGCCTCGCGGTTGTCGGGCTGCGCCTGTCCGTATCCGCCGGTGGCGCTCCAGTCGCCGGTGTTGCGCTGCGTGGTGGGCCCGATCTTGGCGCCACTGCCGCTCCAGAACCATCCGTTCACGTTGGGCGGCTGCAGGTCGGGACGGTCACATCCGGCGAAGTTGCACTTCCGGCCGGATGTCCAGATGTAACGCACGTTACCTGCCATCAGACAGACGATGTGTAGTAAATAATTGTATGGAAAATCAAATCTTTGATCGACAGTCAATTTCTTTTGAAATATGTTTTAAGGCATCCTCTGAAATTTTCACTGAAATCTCCAATAGGGATCATGCCAAAAAGGGGGGGGAGTTGTATACCTATGAGAAATTAGTCCTGCCCTGCCGCACATCGAAATGGACGCAATTATAACATCTTACGATTTCACAAGCAAAGTTAAAAGCATTTAAAAATGCCCGCGCAATAGCACGAACACGACAGTGTGTGGGTATTCCGTTTAATCATTTGTTTTTAACTTCACTCGCGAAGTAGTAAGTGTTTTGAAACACATTCTAGAATATTGATATATACAATATTAGGATACATGGAAACTGTACATGCGCGAAACTTCGGTACAGCTTTCGGCTTGGAGTGACAGATAAAGGTCTTAGTTTGTAGAATTGGCAGAATGCAAATTACTTAATCTCGACCTTAATGCAGTGCCGGTATGATAAAGCGAGGTCAGCTTTGAGTCGAGACTATATAGGCCTACTCTCCTTACAATTGCGTTTAAAATGACGTATAACATTGCACAACCTTGGAATAACAAATTTTCCTATTTTGGACGTCCATTGAGGGTGATTAAAGGGTAATACGATAAGCAACTTTAAGGGTTTGTAATACCTAGCAAAGTTTTCCCCAAACCTTGCCTCAAAAGGGAAAGCATTTAGAATACTAGGTCTATTGCTTTTTAAAAAGAAAATCATACTTGATTTCAATTCAAACTTTGAAATGCTGTCTTTTTTTACTCAGCCTCTATATGGGGTTTGTGGCATTGAATCCTACTAGTTAAGAGCTTTAGATATAGGTTACATAAACCCATAGCCTATTAAAAATTTACTTCTGACTTCACGTGGGCTTTCCCCCATTTTTAGGCATGTTCGCCATTGGGAATTTCAGGGGTTTTTTTCGATAGGATAGAGAATGAAATAGAACGTATGTTAACAAAAATTAACCGTCCAGATTTTTTTAGCTTTCCTATTAGATTCTGTGGAGAGATTGATTGTTGGCAGGGAAATCGGAATTCCCAAAGAAATACCGCATCCGTAAGGGGCCGTCCATAAATTACGTCATCTGAAAATAGGGGGGGAGGGTCCAGATTGAAAATGACGGTAGGATGATGTGCAAGGGGGGGGGGTCAAATTTGATGTGACGTCATTTTAAATATGATGTTTTATATCAAATTTTGACAGTAAAACAATGATAAATTAGTGCACAATTCAACTATTATAAAATAATTATCTAATAAAATACATTAGACTATTTTTAGGCGCTGTTTATAGTTTATTTTTCCATTAAGAAAGTCATTTTGGCTTTATTTCTGAAGGTAAATTCTGATTTGATTGGTCAATGTTTTTAGTTTATCAGGTTAACGTTCATCGTCAGACCAAGGTAAGCAGAAAAAGCATTATTTTTACTTAAAACGGAGGTTTGTTAAAATGACGTCATTTTTCTGAGAGGGGGGGGGGGGGTGAGACAACTTATGATGGTAGGATGATTTTAGGGGGGGGGGGGGTCCAAAAATGGCCAAAAAGCGATGACGTAATTAATGGACGGCCCCTAACCAAAACGTTTTAGGATGTCACTGAATTTTTTATACAAGATCAGATTTTAGTAGATGGTCAGTGAAAAATCAACAATTTTTTCCATACGGGTATTATATTTTCGAATATACTGAATTGGAAATTTCTCTAAAAGGCCATTAATTTATTTGTCAACATGGTAATTAACGGGAATTAATTTTTATCTGCTGAATTAAGAGGCGTCATAGAGTTAATTTATATTTTTCCTCAGTTATTTTAATTCACTATTCTCATTAAAATAGAAAATTAACATATTAAAACTCAATTATGTTTTTATAAATTAAGAGTTTAAGTCACTTCCGATTCTTTTCCCTATAATAGCAATGTTAGATATGGAACGCAACAACTCCTTTTTACTAGGAAATGTGAAATGGGACGTAAAACTCTAAAAGAGTTTGCCAGACGCGGATGTGGTTCACGAAGGTAATTTTTAGTTTTTTACAAAATAAAGAATAAAATATTTTAATATTTTAAAAGGTGTTTAAATATTTTACAAGAGCGTGCAAATAATGGATCTAACGAAAGCAACAGTAACTTTAATCGAGATCAAAACGTTAAACACAATTTATTGCGAACCAATTAGACTTAAAATGTAGAAGTTATATAGACAAATGGGGGACAAAACTATCAATGCTCTTATGCGGAATAAATCCAACATGGTAGTACTGTAATCAACATATTTTATATCTCCATTATGTGTACAAGCGAAATACATAGGTTTTTATGCTATAATCAACTTTCTCTAACGAGAGTTCAAAACACAAACGCCTTCAAATCTCCTGATGCTATCCCGCAGTGCATCAGTGTACTGCTTATTCTGCATAGCCATCAAGTTAAGCCGGCATTTCTGTGGAATTAGCCTTTTCTTCCGTTCACAAGACATAGGCATAAAATTTTGTATTTTGTGTGTTTAAAAAAAATGTTTTCGGTAAAATTCTTTTCCTGTCGAGAACTATACCGTATGAGAAAGCCAAATTAATCAGACAACAATTTAAGCACAGATAACCTAAAACCTATTGATATATAGGTTATCTGTGATGACTTGTACGACAAGAATAATGATTGTCACACCACAAATAGGTGGCATGATAATTTAAAAGGTGCTATAGAAGATGTTACTAGGATAAGAACATTTCAAACAACATTTTATAGGTTAGAACTAACCAAGTTTTCTACAAACGCTTTTTTTCTAGTATCCTAGTATTTCATACACCGTGCTACAATATATCCCTTCCCACTCCCAAAACCATCTCCTACTTACCTCTGACTATCCTCTGCTTGATGAACTCATTCTCCTGGGGAGTCTCCAGGCTGACGGCGTCCATGCAATGTCTCCTGCAGATGTTGCGGGAGTCCAGCCAGTCGACCTCCAGGTTCCTCGTGGGCCCGTGCTCCCAGCTGAAGAAGTAGCTGTGGGCTACGCCCCTCGCGTCCCTGTAGGTGGCGTGCCTCACCCCTGCAACCCACCGGTCATGGTTAGTCCACAGACACATATAGGCTGTATTTATTTATCAACCATATTTATGTATTTGTCAATCGCCATATTTATGTATTGACTCCTCCACCGATTATTTAACACAAACATTTCAAAGAGGATATAATTCTTTGTCAATTCTGTATCACTGTGCAGACCCTTTCATATTTATAAAATTGACGCTCAGGAGACGCAAAGGAGCAGTTGAATAAGATAACCAAAATAAAATATGACAAAAAGATACGACGATCCATAGATAAATAATAAAACCAATTAAAATATGTGTAGAAAGTATGTTGAAAGGAAATGAACAGTGCTGCACCCTCGTGGAGCTGGCGGCAACTACGTGCGCTCTCCCTATAGTGGCGAACGGATGAACTTCTATAGTCCGTCCACCCAGCCATGGCACCTGACGGATTAGAAGAAGGGTGACTCTCGGACGCGCACTCACAAGCGCCCGGGTCCGACACCCCGGGAAACGGACACTGCGCCAGCTCATCGTTATCGGTTGGGGTCATAAAAATGTCAAAATCCATCTCGCGGCGCCTGCGCCAGTTGCCAGGTAGACCCGCGTTGGGGTTGGGGGAGAGAGAGGACGACGCTGGGAGAGGGGCCGAATGGCCGGTGTCGTCCACCGAGCGGCGAGTGTTTTGAGCGGCGAGTGTTCTGAGCGGCGAACCTCAGGTAGAAAAGGGTCAAAGGGAATTTGCGGGGAATTCCTCCCTTCGGCAGGGAGAACCTCGCCTCGCGGCCGCGGTCGTAGCGCTAGGCGAGTTTTATGGATGCAGAGATTTAAGGGAATCATGTTTTAAAAATAATTAATTAAGATAGAGATGGTCTCTTTTTTTCTAAAAGTACAAAAACGAAGAAAAAATTTTATAATTCTTAAATAAAATTTCTTTTTAGCTATAACTGACTAAAATTATCTGTTATTCTCGATGCAAATGCAAGGTGTCATATTATAGAGGAATAACGGTGCTAAATTTCCTTGGTTACACTTTGGTAATCTCACTTTGGTAGTTTCATCAAAACTAATGGAAAACTTCAGTTAAAAAATCAAGAAAAACAGATGATTTTAGACTTCATTTTATATATATTAAAATGAAGTTTAATAAATATAAGTACATATTGACTAACTTTTAATAATAAGACCCTATGCGTCTTGTTTGAATTGGCATTCACATTGTATTGCAGTGAACTGATGTAAAGACACTGAAAATGCGAGTGTTGGCCTATATATAGGCCAGAGTCACCTGAGAGGTATTGTACTCAGAGCCTCTCACGAGTTTCTCCCTGCCGAAGGGAGAAATTCCCCGCAAATTCCATTTGACCCTTTTCTACCTGAGGTTCGCCGCTCAGAACACTCGCCGCTCAAAACACTCGCCGCTCAAAACACGTAACCGAATGGCCTAGTGTAATGCGTTTCTCAGAAGTACCCCGTGCCCGTGACTAAACAATATAGGGGAAGTTGACACGGATATGAGTCACGGAACCCGGGGCTAAGGTTTTGTATTCACAAAACCTTAACCTCTAATATTCATTAGAGATTTGCAAGGATATGGATCACTTCCTTTTCAGCTTTTATGCGGTTAGGTTAGGTTAGGTTAGGTTAGATGCTCACAAGCTGAGAAAAAAGAGGAAAAGAAACGTGCTTGCCTATCAATACATAAATCTCTCAGAGAGGCCACGACCCAATCTAGTTGCATATTTTAGGGTACGGTGGGTGATTTAGTGCGTTGCCAAAAACATAATAAAAATTTTGAACATGAAACAATTGTTCATATACAAAAGGTTAGTTACGTGTTATTTTATTTTCATTTCAAAGTTTTTTTAATCCGCCATTGAACTTTTAATAGGCCTAGACTCGTAATTGAAAACCAAGCTTTAAGCGGCAACGTGGAATCCCAAATACAGCTATTGTGCTCGACTGAGCAACGAAAATTCTTGGAACCAGATCTAGGCTGGGGGGTAGCGTTCTCCCGCCCCTCCTTCCCCTTCGACTCTCTGACCTCTCTCGAAAGCTGGCGCTGTGTCCGCACCACGAGGGTCCATAAACCTACCCTCGTCAAAGTTTTTATAGAAGTTGGCGCACTGTCCCACAGCCGACACCCCAATGCCCACGCGCAGGTATGGCAGTACTGCAGCCAATACATAACTGCTAACTTTTTTATGTTTGACTTCCAAACAAACAAATTTTCATTTTTGTCTTTAGCAGAAAATTCTGAGAAAAATGAGTATAAACACTACATTGTTTGTGTAACTGAAATGATATGTTTTAAGGCTCCGGTCTACCCGAGCCCGAATGCCGCCTCGTGTCCGCGGCCGTAGTGCTAGGTGAGTTTTATGGATGCAGAGGTTTACGGGAGTCGTGTTTTAAAAATAACTAATTAAGATAGATATTGGCTCTTAATTTTTTCTAAAAGTACCAAGACGGATCTTGTCTTCTGTGTTTTTAGAATGTATAAATAAAATTTATAAATTCAGTTATAACTGTCTAAAATCATTTGTTTTTTTCTAGTGGCAAGTTTCATAGATGCAGAGGTTTACGGGGATCGTGTTTTAAAACTGACCAATTAAGATAGAGATTGGCGCTCAACTTTTTCTAAAAGTAGAAAAATTATCTCGTCGGCTATCTCTTTAGAATTTAAAAATAAAATTTCTAATCTTAGCTATAACTGACTAAAATTATCTGTTTTTCTAGATGCACATGTAAGGGATTTTTTTTAAGAATCCTGTTATATTCTGCTAAATGCAGCCTAGAGCTATAAGCTAAGGTGTCATATGAAAGAAGAATAACGGTGCTAAATATCCTTAGTTACACTTTAGTAATCTCATTTTGGTAGTTTCGTCAAAACTAATTGAAAACTTCAGTTTAAAATTGAGAAAAACAGAAGATTTTAGACCGTTATAGCTGAAATTAATTTTTTTTTATTCTAAAAAGTTAGCAGACTAGATCCTTTTTCTACTTTTATAAAAAGTTAACAGCGAATCTCTATCTTAAGTGCTTAGTTTTAAAACACGATCCCCGTAAACCTCTGCATTCATAAAACTCAAAAACAGATGATTTTAGACAGTTATAACTGAAATTGGAAATTTTATTTAAAATTGTAAAAAGATAGCCAAAGAGATCCTTTTTCTACTTTTAGAAAAAGTTAAGAGTCAATATCTATCTTAATTGGTTAATTTTAAAACACGATCCCCGTAAACCTCTGCAGCCATCAAACTCGCCTAGCGCCACGGCCGCGCGAGGCGGCATTCGGCATTATTGTTCGGGCTCAGGTAGACCGGAGCTTTAAGGTAATTATTATTTGAGTTGGTAATGATGATTTGAGTTCAGCATTTATACGTATGAAGGTTTGTTTCGAAACATTGCAGGCTGTTGACACGCTTTTGAGTACTTTTCTTATAATAAGGGCCCCATACTTCCATTTTCTCAATAAAAATAATGTAAAAATAATAAAAAAAGATTTTAAACAGAAGCGCTCATGACTTACTAATGGTTCTGACGAATAGTTTAATGTACAAAGAGAATAGTTCGAGGTTATTTCAGCAGATTACGCGTTCTTGTTACTCGTGATTACAAATTGTAAACATTTAGGCCTACTGGAAAGCAATAATGGGATTTTATTTACGTTGCAATTACTGTAAACCTACTTAAATTAACGCATACTTCCGAAATACACTTTAATTAATTATTTTTTTACTCTACTAGGTCTAAATATTTTATTCAGACTTCAACTACAATACAGTACTTAACCTGTGATCAATACTGTATGAAATTCGGTTTTAACGCAAAAACAAAGTTAAGCCGTTTTCATGTAAATATTATCATAATTACGTCGTGTTTGGTATCATTCTCTTTGAAATTAAATGAAGATTCCAAATATAACACTATTATATTATTATAAACACATATTACGGAATTAACAGTTCTGTACTGGACCCCCCAGTGTGTGACTCATCTACCTGCCGGGCGGGTCGGCTGCATTTGTGTGCGTGTGTGAGTAAGGGTTCTATAATCCGTCAGGTGCCATGGCTGGGTGGACGGACTTTAGTAATGGATTGTTTCCAACGCATAGAAAAAACATTGAATTATTCAGTATATTTAAGTTTTGTTTAAAAACATAATTTGAAGCAACAACTCTAAAATAAAATAAAGAGAAGGTAGTGTCAATACATGCAACACCCTCTATGCTCCAGGTGTACTTTAGCACCTATGACGTCACCATTTACTAATACTGGAAGTGGTAATGATAACGATGATGTCCTAGTGTCCTAGGTGCAAAAAAACATCTGTTGCATTGAGGGTGTTGCATGTCTTGACACCTACCTTGTCTTTATTTATTTTAGATTCATTGATTCTAAGGAATCCTTTTACGTTTTCAATTTATTAGAGGTTAGTTATTATGGTATAAGGTGTAAGATTTTGTATCCCTTTATCTTTGTTTGAAACGTGTACAAGTTTTCGCAAAGTAATTAATTGCGTAGGGAATTTCCACACTTGAAGCTTCAGTGATGTACAGGAACTTCAACGTCTTTATAATTGCCTATCTGCAGTCAATGATTTCTTGATCTATATCTAAAGAATGAAATTGTGGTGAAAATTAAATTAGGCTACCGATCTCAGTATATCTGAATTAATTTTAAAAACGTTGAACTGAGGCCGTACAAGAATAGTCCACGCCCACTAACTCCTACACCGAAGAAACGCTAATTAGGATAGTGAATCGGTGTATACAAAAAGGTTCTAAGTCAAAAGTATACAACTTTCGGGAAATTAAAAAAAACTGCATAAGTACACAAAAAATAAATATAAAAATTCACCAAAAAGTTTTATTGCAATTTTATATTATATGAATTATATCCCATAGTTACTATTGTAAAAACTTGCTGTATATACAAATTATATATGATTATATATAGCAGACTTAGAACGTTTTTGTCTATAAATCGGGTGTAAAAATCTGGTTTCTTAAAAAAACCAAATTTTTTCTGTTTTTATACAAGAAATTTAATGAATAACTTAATACTGAACAATATTGCATGAGTTATATATAGTTTTAACATTTTAAAACCAAACATATTCTAAAATTCTAATCAATTTCGTGTTCAAATTTCGCCACTTAGAACGTAACCTATAGGCCAGTCCTAAATTTCATTAAAAAACTCCTGGTATTCCAAAGGAATGTATTGTTAAAGCTTCCTGCTGTCCTCGAGTTTTTTTTCTTTTTTATAGGAATATTTCTAAGTTCATAACAGTCATTTTCAGGAAACTGGATATCTTGATCCGTATCGTAGGACAGTTTATAGCAATGTACAATGCGATTATCAATTACATGACTGGCCACAACAATGCCTTAAGCATTTCCATAGGTAATATGCATGATGGAGCTTATTCCAAAATTTATTTTATCTTTTGCTTGAATGGCTCTCCCTTTTGTTTCCTCCGAAACACAACTTTTTTTGTAAAGCTTCGGCCACCAATTTTGAAAATCTTTAATTTCAGCAGTATCAACCTCAGCAACTTAGACCCATTTGCACAAATAAATTGTAAACCAGATTAAATTTAATCTACTTTAAAACAGTTCAAAACAGCTGAAGGTGTAAGTTTAAACTATGCACGTGCAACTGAATTTTAGGTTAAATTTAGGTTTTAACTGAAAATCAGGTTTAAACTAAAACGGTGCAAATGGCCCTTCAGGTAAACTAGCAAAATTAACTTAAACCTCACTTCACACCAACCAAGAAACATGAAACAAATAAAAACAACTGAAACTGACAATCATAACACCAACATCCCAACAAACAGCTGACAGAAAAAAGAGCAGGACAGCCAACAATGTAAACATAAATGTTCTAAGTCGTTGACTTAGAATCTTTTAGTTTGCATTCATCTTCCATGGATACCACTAACAATGCATTGGAGAGGTCTGACATAGAATGTTTTTGCATAAACTTGTGTATCTACCTTCAAATAACAAGATTCAATCTTCAACTGAAAATCGCGAAATGTTTGACTTAGAACCTTTTTGTATACACCGATTCAGATGATAATGAGAGTTTTCAGGAAAATAACAAACTCGCTTGTTTTATGGTCAGTACCAGGGGGGACCGAGCTTATGCTCGGAAAAATTATTGAGCGAAGCTCCTATACTACACTCTGGCTTTTTATTTACACGTACTTCTCCTGAACGGCTGGAGTGATCCTCACGAAATTTTGCTCGGTCATAGTAACCATCTATGGGAAGGTATAAATCTGAAATGGTCCAAATCGGACATAAGGGTTCTGCCCTACGGCAATTAAAGTTACCATGTTATTTTAATAGGAGAAATATTTTATTTGGTTTGTTTACTGTGTGTTGATTATACAGCTGTTATAAGGATCAAATTTAACTGCAGACTGTTACTATCAGCTGTTTGTGAACACAGTAGTTTTATGTGAAATTAATTGTTGTTTTGTTTATTTTAGTGGTTTGTTTACTTGTACATGAATGAAATGCCACGTTTACGGAGAGGAGGTGCAAATCTTGGACGACGCACCATTTAATATCATGTAAACATATAATACCCCGTCGCAGCAAACCTGCGTAATCAAAAATTATTAGAGTATTGCAGATTTGTGGCGAGTAAGCGCAGCGAACAACATAAATCTGGCGACAAGTGTGTATGCAGAGAATGAGATGACCAAAAAGGTGAGTGAGCGTAGCGAACGAGCTCACTTAAATTACCTATAAAACATTTGCTATTATTGATTTAAAAAATAGTCGCTCCGCTCAATATTGTAAGCAGACAACTTCATTGTATACTTAGTTACTTTCATTTCTCATACAAAGCTCGTTATTCGCTCTGAACACTTGCCCTCTTCCTTTTTGAGACGAGCTCGTTCGCTTCCCTCACTCGCCAGCCCGAAAAGGGTGCTGCCATTGACTATGTACACTAACGTGTACAAAGTCAATGGTGCTGCACTTTGATACTATAACTTTCCTAAACCACAGATTAAAGATGTAACATACTGGTTTATTTTATCTACAGATAGACTATCAGCTGATTTTTTGTTCAATAAAAAAGTTTCCTTAAGGATGACATGTAACTTTGAAGGGATCTAGGCAGAAAGCCGGATTTTTCCCAGCCATGGGACCTACTCCAATCGATTCATGGTGGCCAAAACACCCATAATCAACCAAAAAATAAAAAAATCGTTGGAGAGAAAAAATGTTTGCCCGTCAAACATTGCTTGTTTTAGAGAATAATTAATTCGCGTATATGCACGCCGTTTTGAACGCTTTAAGATACACTCTACATAGGTTTAGCTTACAAAATATGGATATTTAAGCAATATGAATAAATTGCCACGATGTACTTTTAGGTAACTTATAAAATTATGAACCTACCGTATCTATCTTCTTATTTCTATAAGGGTTTTGTCCGTTCCGTCCCTTTTCTCTCGACCTACTGAACCGATTTTAAGATTGAGGTGTCATTTTAAAGCTTAGGATATAGCGCGTGGGCAAATCGTAATTAAAAAGGTCATATCGTTTCGGGCTTCGCCCCTCTCGCCTTTGATTTATTTCTTGAGAGGGCTTTAAAATGTTGACCAACTTTCATTGTACGATGTTTATAAAGAATCATGTTTCAAACAATATCATAAAACGCGCAATTAGCGCACGGGTCACCTCGTTAAACTTATTGGCATACGTTTATTTTAAGTTGCAATAAACAATTCTAAACCCTTTTTTACAATATGTAGATTACAACTTGTGTTCTACTATGCGACTACTGTATTTTGTCCCCTCGTTTCCACACTCCAGTCACGCAACAGTCGGACCGGCACTAACCGCTATGCAATGCGACAAAGGCGCTAATGCCGCAGTTGAGGGAAGTCCCTGAGTGAAGATGACGATGACGAATGAGTGTCATTGGCCTTGCAGCGTATTCAGACCGGTGAACATGCTGGACGCATCCTGTCCGTTGTGCTGGTGAACGTGACCTTCGGCCGCTAAAGACCAAGTTACACGGTCACCGGTGCCGGTACCGCTCTACCGCGGCCGTGGAGCATACAAACAAACATACAGGGTGTCCCAGAATTATCGGACCTAACTTCACATGGCTATTCCTTAGTTTGAAGCAAACTATATGAAATATAAAAGGTGTAGTCCTATCTGGCTCACCTTTCCGTCTATCTGACTGTGTGTGTATTTTTTAATAAACAACTACAGTACATGAATTTCGAAATACATCCCATGATAGCCTCCGAAACAATTCCCTAATATCCATTCCGCTCCATAAAACTTCAACTTTTGGAAAACAAAAACATTTTTCATCCATAAAACTGTTTAACTCCCTGCCTCTGTACCTGAAGTTTGAACGAGAGGTTTGCACATTTCGTGCTAAGTTGAAAGTGCTACTCCTTACTAAAGAGTACTACAGTGTGCAAGACTATTGTAAAGACAACTTGTGCTAGACAACCTACATTTTTTTTAAAGTTATTTGAAAATTATGTTTTTTAGTAATTTTATTTTGTAGTATTAAATCACTGTTACTCATGTAGCTGAATATGACCTATTGTCAATGCTATGTAAATAGTCCGATGTCCGATGACAATAAATGATTTGATTGATTGATTGATTGAATACAAATTTATTATCTGTAAAGATATCAAATTAAACTTACGCATGGTAAAAAAAGTTAACGGAAAATTTTACAAATATCATTTTTTGCTTCAAAACAAATACCTCAGAAAGGTAAACTTGACAAAATTGCAATATGCAAACCATTAAACGTTGTAAAATTAAATTATTGAAACAATAATACAAAGATAGAAACATTGGACTGAAAAATAGTAAAAGAGCCTTTTCTCAGTAATGACAAGCTAATTAAAAATTTTCTTAAGTTAAAAGTCTCATTTACTAGGTTATTATGTCCAATGTTTCTAATCTTGTTCAAATAACTACATTTTACAACTTTCCGGTGACAATTTTGTAAAACTATCAATATTCAACACATTTAACTCCAAAAATTTTCAAGGGCCACAATTTTGAAACCCGAGTGAGTTAATTTTAAAATTTTAAATTCAAATGTTAAAATATGGCTAACTTGAAAAAGAATGCGAAGTTGAAACTTTGTATCTTTTTCAACGACGGAGATAATGAATGCAGATGTACACGAGTAACCAAGCAAGATAGGGCTATACATTAAATAATAAATTGTGTTTGTTTCAACCTACGGAATAACCAGGAGCAGAATGGGTCCATCGTTTTAGGACACCCTGTAAAGGCTCTCTGTAATTCTGTCACTATAATGCAACCGCCGCATTTCGATCTTCGTTCTTCGTTGATTTATACAGGGTGAACAACTTAACTGTACCATTAAATTACTATTTTGAGACAGGGACCTCACATAGTGGGATTTTAACCTGAATATGAATGAGAGATGAGAGTAGGATGATTGTGGCGTGATCTTGTAGTCTTGTTACTGACTAAGGCCGACATTCTCCTTATTGTTAATTAATAGATCAACAGCCAATGGTATCTATGGATCGACGCAAGTCTCAAACCCGGTTGGGGAGGCCTCTGGCAAGTCTGTCAGAAAGCCTAAACAACCCAGGCCTAAGAAGCCCAGGACGGAGGCAATCTTGATCAAGCCCTTAGGGGGGCGATCTTTTGCCGATGTTCTGGGTCAGATTAGATCGCAGGAAAACCGGAAGAGACCGACACCGTTATCAAGTCTATTCGGCGAACCCAGAACGGGGATGTCCTCCTCGAACTGGGGAAGTCGAGTGACAAGATTGGTTTTGCCGCTTCCCTCAAGACTGCACTTGGGGACAAAGGCTCAATCAAGGCCCTAGAACCGAAGTGTTCGGTCGAGATTCGGGACCTTGATGCCCTCTCCACCGAAGAGGAGGTGACCCGTGCGATCCAGGTGGCACTCCCGGAGATACCGGCTGATGGAGTGAGGGTATGGCTGACTAAGCCCAACCGAAGTCAACTCCGGATGGCTGTTGCTGAGATGGGCGAAAAACACGCCAATAAGCTGCTTAGCCTTCAGCACCTCAGAGTCGGTTGGGTCAGTTGCAGGCTCAAACGGAGGGTGGTAGTTTCGAGATGCTTCCTCTGTCTCAGTTTCGGCCACTCCTCCCGAAACTGTAAAGGGCCCGACAGGAGTGCCAACTGCTTCCAGTGTGGAAGCCCGGGCCACAAACGTAAGGAATGTTCCTCGAGCCCCTCCTGCTTCCTCTGCAAGGATTCAGGCTCCAGTGCCCTCGGTCACTTACCCGGGTCTGGTCAGTGCGGTACCTTCAGAGCCGCACTTGAACAGGCAAAAGGCAGCGGCCGGTAATTCGCATCCTCCAGGCCAACCTTCATAGATCCTGGGGAGCTGATAACCTTCTAGATCAGCTCGCCCGAGAACTTGGTGCTGACGCGCTCCTTATCAGCGAACAGTATCGGGACAGAGACCCAAACATTTGGATCTCGGACAGCCTCGGTACTGCTGCATTTTGGGCACGTAATACACGAGATGTCTTGGTGCGTAGTCACGGGCGCGGCCGAGGATTCGTCTGGGTTCGGTGTAGGGACGTGACTATCTTCAGTTGCTACCTCACACCCAACGGGGCCGTCCAGGACTTCCGCGACAAGATAGATAGCCTAGAGGAGTGCGTTCTCGGCACCACCGGGCATGTCGTCGTTGGTGGCGATTTCAACGCCAGGGCCGTCGAGTGGGGAATGCCCTCTACCAGCTCCCGGGGGAAATACATCCTGGATTTCATCGCCAGGGCCGGTCTTGTCGTCCTCAACCAGGGCGACACACCTACTTTTCGGCGCCCCGGGCTGAGAGGCACGATCCCTGACGTCACCTTTGCGTCTGAGTCGCTCCTTCCGAGGATCTCTGGCTGGAGGGTTGTGGAGGACTACACGGGTAGCGACCACCAATACATCGTTTTTGACCTGCATGATCAGGCAAATCGTCGAGTTTCCGCATTTCGGGAAGGGCCACGCCGGTGGAACACCAACAAACTGGACGTGGTCAAGTTCACCGAAGTCATCTCTCGGGGAGCGCAGGGGAATCCTGGTGAGGCTGGGGCCGAGGCATTAGTAACATCCACGATGGAACTGATCGTCTCGGCCTGCGACCAGTCTATGCCGCGAAGGAAACCCCGACGCGACAAACAACCCGTTTACTGGTGGACTGAAGAGATTGCGGAACTCAGAAGAACATGTTTAAGAACTAGACGAGCCGCCACAAGAGCGAGAATTCCCGCAGACAGAGTTCGTAAGTCGGAGGCCTATAAAGCTGCGAGAAAATCTCTCCGCCAGGCGATCAACAAGAGCAAGGCGAATAGCTGGAGGAGACTTCGTGACGACGTTGACTCCGACCCGTGGGGCCTGGGTTACAAACTTGTAACACAGAAACTCGGCGCCCGCTCTCCACCTTCCATCATGGAGGGTGCCACCATGGGGAGGATCGTTGCTGCGTTGTTTCCTGAACATCCACAGCGACCGCCGGTTGACTTCGGACGGGTAGAGGACGTTCCACTTTTCACTTTCGAGGAGCTGGAAACCTCCGTTCTCTCCCTGAAGAGCAACAAGGCTCCTGGCCCAGACGGGATTCCCAGTGAGGCTTTAAAGAAAGTATTTTCAATCAACGCTGACTTGTTGCTGAGAATGTACAACGCCTGTTTGGTAGAAGGGGTGTTTCCGGCTCCCTGGAAAACAGCCAGGCTTGTACTGATCAGCAAGGGCAAAGGTGATCCCGAGCTGCCGTCGTCCCACAGGCCTCTCTGCATGTTGGACACGGCTGGGAAGCTGTTCGAGAAGCTGATCCGTTCCCGCCTGACTTCTGCCGTGGAAGCTGCCGGGGACTTATGCCCCCGTCAGTACGGCTTCAGAAAGGGACGGTCAACGATCGACGCTGTCACCGAAGTTCAGAGAGCTGTGGAGAGAGCCGAGAGCCACAACCATTTCTCCCGCCGAGTAGTGCTTCTTGTTACGCTTGATGTCAAGAATGCCTTCAACTCGGCGAGGTGGGTCGATATGTTGGATGCGCTTCGCAACACCTTTCGTATTCCTGCATATCTGTTGCGGCTCATCGAGGATTATCTACGCTCTCGAAGCCTGATTTATGACACGAGGGACGGAATGCGGACGATGGAAGTCACTTCTGGTGCCGCACAAGGTTCAATACTCGGCCCGGATCCCTGGAACGTTGCCTATGACAGCCTCCTGAGGTCCGAGATGCCTGAGGAAACCACTTTGGTTGGGTACGCCGATGACGTCGCAGCTCTCATTGCTGCACGCAACCTTGAGCTGGCCCAACTAAAGTTGAACCGAGTCATGCGTGTGGTCAACACCTGGATGTCAGATCACGGTCTCTCGCTTGCTCTCAGTGAGACGGAGATTGTGATCCTCACGAAAAAGAGGATCGACACCGTCGTCCCACTCCGAGTGGGAAGGGAGGTGGTCACATCAACTCGTGCCGCCAAATACCTTGGGGTTATGGTGGACACCAAGTTAAGCTGGAGGGATCAGATCTTCCGTACGGCGGACAAGGCCGCTAAGGTAGTCACTTACCTTAGTAGGCTGATGGCCAATCTCGGGGGTCCCCAATCCAGCAGAAGACGTCTGTTGATGTCCGCGGTCCAGTCCGTGCTCCTTTACGGGGCAGAGGTGTGGGCAGGCGCTCTAGATAAGGAGTGCTACAGGTTGCGACTCGCCCGGGTTCAGCGTCAAGCTGCGCTCAGGGTGTGTTCCGCCTACCGGACAGTGTCCGAGCCTGCCGTCCTGGTGGTCGCCGGAGTCATCCCTGTCAAGCTCTTGGCAGGGGAGAGGAAAGCGATTTATCAGAGACAAGGCGAGATCGGCAAGGACACGGCAAGAACAGAAGAGCGCTCCCGAACCTTCCAGCAGTGGCAACACAGCTGGGAGCACGACACCCGAGGACGATGGACTGCGCGACTTATCAAGCAGGTCCAACCATGGGTGGAACGGCGGCATGGGGAGGTGGACTACTACCTGACCCAATTTTTGACAGGTCACGGCTATTTTCGGTCGTACCTGAACCGGATGGGAAAGACCGGTTCACCGGACTGCATTTATTGCCCGGGTGTTCCCGACGATGCGGAACACACATTCTTCCGCTGTCCCCGTTGGGAAGGGCCCCGCCTGGAGACCACACAAATCTTTGGTGCATTTTCGGTGGACTCGGTCTGCCAAAAGATTTTGGAGGATGAGGGCAACTGGGATTGTTTGTCACAGTTCGTCCGGGGTATCCTCCTGGAAAAGAAAACCGATCTGGACCGCGAAGTGGCCCAGATCCCTTGATCGAGCGGCTGGATAAGGAGCGAGCCCCACGGGTGTAAGCCAAATTTAGGCCTAGCCTGACGTAATGTGATAAACAATTCCAGGTTAGATTCCTAAAGAGTAGAGGAGGTTTTTTAGTGGGTAAACCCGTTTTTTAGGGGAGCCCCACACTACAGGATGGCCACCTGTGTGCGTAATGCATTTTTCCGCCTCTCCCTAAAAAAAAAAAATCTCTGGATCTACAGTTTAACGTGGGATGCGAACCACATTTATACGAATTGGTCTAATTATGATGAAGATGGTCTTTATCGATGAACTAGTATTCAGTAGTGCGGACGTTATTCCCCACCAGGGAATATCGCATCCACAAGCCATCGCTTATAACTATCCACAATTATTCGTGACCTCCAAGTAGCTGGATTACAGGACGTCGCCACCGTCCCTGTTAAAAGGCATATCATAAGTTAAGATTTAGAGAAATTTTTTAATGAGAAACGTCATTATTTAGTCAATTAAAAAAATCATTTCATTTCCTTGTAAATGACCGCCATTTCCCAATATGGTCGCCTAATAAAAAATTTCGTACGAAACAACCTATTGGAATCTATGTACTTTTCAGCATTTTTTATTTGAATATGTCCTCCTTAACCTAACAATTTAGGAGCTAAACTATAAGCCGAAGTGTTGAAGATTGAACAATTAACTGTGCCACAGACTACTGTATTTCAAGAACCAACTGGATTTAAAAAACTTCAGATTGATACTGTATAGGTTAAAAAGGAATGTTTAGGAAAAATGTTCAAAAGTAAAAAAGTCTTGAAATTACATGGAGATTCAAAAAACACCATAAAATATAGGGTGTTTCATAAGAAACTTTAAAGTTTGCCGCCAAATTGAAAAATGGAAGTCTTAAAAATGAAAATCGTATTATTTCTTCCCTTAAAGGTGACGTTCCGCATTTAAAGTTTTCTCTAAATCTAATAGTTTATGATATACCATTGGTGGCACAGTTAGTTGTTCACCCTGTATATCCACGTTCGATAGGTATTTGAGGCTGTGAAATCACTAATCAAGCCTACTACACACAACACAACTGTAATTGTAAAGTAAATCTCAAATAGAATTAAATTGATTAATTTTTTTATCATGTCGCTATAGATTTGTTTCGCTCATTTTTCTTACTTTTCTTCGCACCTTTGTGTATTAAATGGCTGTAGGACAGTGCGCCAACTTCTATAAAAACTTTGACGAGGGTAAGTTTATGGACCCTCGTGGTGCGGACACTGCGCCAGCTTTCGAGAGAGGTCGGAGAGTCGAAGAGGAAGGAGGGGCGGGAGAACGCTACCCCCCAGCCTAGATCTGGTTCCAAGAATTTTCGACGCTCAGTCGCTCAGTCGAGCACAATAGCTGTATTTGGGATTCCACGTTGCCGCTTGGAGCTTGGTTTTCAATTACGAGTCTAGGCCTATTAAAAGTTCAATGGTGGATTAAAAAAAAACTTTGAAATGAAAATAAAATAACACATAACTAACCTTTTGTATATGAACAATTGTTTCATGTTCAAAATTTTTATTATGTTTTTGGCAACGCACTAAATTACCCACCGTACCGTAAAATATGCAACTAGATTGGGCCATGGCCTCTCTGAGAGATTTATGTATTAATAGGCAAGCATGTTTCTTTTCCTCCTTTTTCTCAGCTTGTGCCCAACGTAGGAGAAATCTGCGCATACCGTTAGAAAGGTATAGTCCTGTAGATGAGCAGAATCACATTTTAATTCACATTGGCCCCCAAAGCTACGCCCTACAAGCTTTTGAAGTGTCAATGTTAATCTTATAGATGAAGGGTGTTTGCTTGAATCATAGGACAGCTGGTGTAATAGCAAATCACTAAGACCACATGTTTCAGTTATAAAATATTTTTTAAACATTGGGCCCAGATCAACTGACATTTCGGTCGAATTTCGACCAGGAGGCGATCTCTAGTTCACATTAAAGATCTTGTTTTAAAGTTGGTCAACATTATAAAGCGCCCTCTAGAAATAACATAACGGACAGGGGCCCGAAGCCCAAAACGAAATTATATTTTTAATCATCATAAGCTTTAAAATTACACCTCAATCTTAAAAATCAACTTAAAAGTCAACTTCCCTTACATTGTTTAGTCACGGGCACGGGGTACTTCTGAGAAACACATTACACTGGGCCATCCGGCCCCTCTCCCAGCGTCGTCCTCTCTCTCCCCCAACCACAACGCGGGTCTACCTGGCAACTGGCGCAGGCGCCGCGAGATGGATTTTGACATTTTTATGACCCCAACCGATAACGATGAGCTGGCGCAGTGTCCGTTTCCCGTATTAAATGCACTTCGGGTCTAATACAGACGGCCAAACATAACTTCCACTCATAATATTTCATGTTCATTTTCATTTGTTTTATAAACAGTATTTCTTTGGTTTAATTATTTAATTTATCATGCTTTAAGAGAAAGTGTTAAGTTAAGAATAAATAAAAGGAGTGACTGATGCAGACTTTCCTCCACACGCAGACGTGTAGTCTTTTGGGGGGGGGGGGGGTTTCCAATATGTTTGATTTATTTATTATGTTTTTGTACCTTCTTTATTCTAATTAATAATATTCTAAATAAATAAATAAATAAATAAATTGTAAAATAAATAATCTGAATCTGAATATAAACGATCCCTGTGGACATAAACAAGTTATATAATAGTGTGAAATAAACTGCACAACCCATAAAAGAACACAGTGAAAAATGTAAATGAGTTAATATTAGACTGCTTGTTTTGAAATCGAAGTTTTGTCTTTTAAAAATCAAAGAATAAAATAAAAACTTACGGTTTGCACAACTTCTGGGGTCTGGCAGGGCTAGCCTCCTCTGTGCGACGACCGCAACGGCGCCGAGCACCAGCAACGACACCACCCTTAGCATTCTGCAACAACAACAACAACCGGTCATCAACAGCAACAACAACAACCAGTCAACAACGCCAGCTCCTCTGTGCGACGACCGCAACGGCGCCGAGCACCAGCAACGACACCACCCTTAGCATTCTGCAACAACAACAACAACCGGTCATCAACAGCAACAACAACAACCAGTCAACAACGCCAGCTCCTCTGTGCGACGACCGCAACGGCGCCGAGCACCAGCAACGACACCACCCTTAGCATTCTGCAACAACAACAACAACCGGTCAACACCAGCAACAACAACAACAACCAGTCAACAACGCGAGCTCCTCTGTACGACGACAGCGATGTCACTGAGCACCAGCAACGACACCACCCTTAGCATTCTGCAACAACAACAACAACCGGTCAACAACAGCAACAAAATTAATACACGCCAAAGACTGAGCACCCAGAAAAGTAAAAGTATGTTGCGCTAAAATTCTAAACATTACCATACTTTTTAAACTTAAAATTAATGGGACAAGTTTTTTGAGTTGGGGCGAGTGATTCAAGTTACAGAGTAAATATGTTTTAAGAGTTGATTTGAGGTGAAGTACAGTAATGTGGCAGCAGACGGACACTGGACCGGGGTTTTACCGAATCATTGTGACATGTGCGCTGCGGTACCAATTCACAGAGGTCCGAATGATAGATTATAACTTTGATATTTAGGACACTAGGGGTAAACTTGGACTTATAGAGGTGAAATACAGTATACATTTAACAAATACTGTATAACTTATTTACTCGAACTCGATTATAGTGGTAATTTATTGTGTCTTCAATTAAAATAGGTAATGTAAAACAGTAAAACCAGTTCCAACTAGGGATGGTTAATTTTTAGTTTCCACAGGATTTTCCAAAAGTATTGGACATTTTTGAGATACCGAAGATTTCACGTTATTGTGTTTTGAGTTTATGACAGTCGTCTGCACATATTGAAAACTGTATAAATTAGTCTGAACTCGTACTGCCAGAAACCTTTTATCATTCAAACACTCAACAATATTTTCATGTGAAAGGATAAATATAATAAGATACAGTACTTTTTTCAACTGTACAGCTCCCACAAAGAACCTTAAGTATTTGGGCCCCGCTCCGCAAGATTTAACCGACCTCTGTAATTAGAGGCTCGGGTTCGTCGTACCCGAGAAAACATAAGTAAATAGTAAATACCGAAGAAAGCTGACGGGGGAGAGAAAGAAGAGGCAGGGAGAGAGAGAGAGAGAGAGAGAGAGAGAGAGAGAGAGAGAGAGAGAGAGAGAGAGAGAGAGAGAGAGAGAGAGAGAGGCGATCGAACGGTGTATCGACGGACGTGGTGTGGCCCAGTTTTGAACCCAACCAGATCTAGGGTCACGGGCAGCACGCGTGGAGGCCTCACAACTAGTTTTTAAATACTGGAGTGAAATACGCGATATCGTAGAATTCCCGTGGAATTTCGTTATTATTAGTAGAGTTATTGTAATAGGCCTAATAGTGACTAATTTAGTCGATTAGTATACTCCTCAAATAGGAGGGTGAGTATCAAGTAGGTTTGTTGCCATTAGGGTATTGTAAGCTTGTGAGCCGTTCATTGCCAAGTGAAGATACATTTAGTAAGTTATGTTGATTAACAAGTTATGGTTGGGTGTCTTGCTAGCTTAACGGTTAGCGTCTTGACCTTCAGTGAAAGAGGTTACGGGTTTCGATCCCCGGGATGCCCACAGACTAAGGGGTTTTGACAGCTTTCCCTAAAAGCATTAAGTACTAAAACAAAAATGCCACTGACGTAGACACAGCAAAAAGTGAGGTATAAGGCTTTCTATACACTTATAAAAGTTTTAATGAACGGTGCATAATGCGCTTCTGGAGACCTCGTTAGAAAAAGTAACATGATCTGGATATTATAGGTCTTTCCATGGATTATCTTGCCAAATACCATAGTAGCACTAACATATATACAGTCATATGTGTAACTGACTGACTGACTATAAATATCTGAGATATGATTCATCTCATAGTTTATTGCGATAGGAAGGTGTGGCAGGACATGTTACTTCCCTGACGATTTCTTTGCTACTGTTAAATTTCTTATCTAAGCTATACAATAACTCTGATATAGTACCTAGAAGCTACACAAGCATAACCTGCTCATTTTTTAAGTGTCATACACCATTTAAATTTTAAACCCTAAAAATCTCAAACAAATTTGATAGACCAACTTTGATGGCGGAGCAAACATCGAGCCGTAGGCGAGTATTTACGATATAGGGGAAATCTGTTAAAATCGGACTATTTATGGTAGAGTAATGTGTTTTTCTTCCTTGAATCGGTGAACAACCTTCAGTTCACCCAATTATCATTCTTTAGGGTTTTCTTCAGGAGAAAAATGTTTATTGAATAACACAAATTAAAATTACCTGCTGTAATGTGCTACTCGATGCCAAATAATGGTTAATTTAAAAAGCGTGCCAAAACAGGTCTTACATTAAAGTCATGATCAATATCCAGCCTCTGTAATCTGATTGCAGATAAAGAAACTGGTTTAATTCTAATGCAGCATAGGAGACGGAAGAGAGCAAGCATCATTACGATTGCGCCACGCGCAATAACCAGATTACACAGAGTATGGACGAACGGGTTTTACAGAACGGAATACAGTGTGAAGTGACATACTGGCGGGTGCATAGAGTAAGCAACGCATTAGGTTACGTGGTGACGGGATAACCCGGTGGAAACCGCCGAGCAAATTACTCTGTGACTTCACCGCTGCATGGAGCAACGGTTCATCAACCGGTGCGGTGTGTAGCAAGTCGGTGTACCAGCTGCGATAGCTGGTGATGGCGATGGTGCAAGGTGGTGTGTTCCGAACATCAACGATAGCTGGTGATGCCGACTAGATAGCATTATCTCCAGTGAAGCAATGAGGGCGATGCTGTGATATCGTAGAACTTAGGTCAGCCAGATGAAAATTGCTTGAAATGTGGGTTGTTTGTCAGGAGTCATTCCATGCATCGTTGTGTGTGTACTGATAGGTGCGATTTAAGGTTTATGATTGGGTAGGGGGGAATTTCTTATATGCCTTGATTGTTTAGCAAGTCTCTCCCAAAATAACTCCTCCTTATCGTATCAACTAATACATAGAGAGCTTGTTTATACTTTCAGTACATGTTTTTTCGAAAGATTTTCCAGGTGGCGCGCTCTTAAATCACGCTTTAAGAGTAAAGATGGAAGCAAACGCTTCACGTTTTTCTTGTTTTAATTTTTGGACCACTTGGCTTTAATGGTAACTAATATGATAATCTTGATTTCTGTTCATAGAGAGAAAATGAAAAAGTTTCATATTAGATTGCACTTAAAAACATCACACATTCCAGTACGCAGTGTCAATCCATATTGGACACAATCGTCAAAAACGTTTACAAAGGATTTTATAACAATTTCTCACGTATAAACAGAAACACTCTCACGCATTACTTTCCTCCCGGTCTGCCCCAGTGACTCACCGATATCCATCATGTTCCCACGTTGCACGGGAGCCAGACGGGTGCGTGACGTGACGCATAGGTTTCATAACCGTCGCATTCTGCAGCGTTTACGCGTGAGACGCAGCGTGAGAGCGTCGCTACGCTATCGGCAGCGGAGTAGCGGAGTGAGCGAGGTGCCTTGACCGTCGACCGTTGCGACACCTAGCGGAGTTGAGTCAGTACTATTGTGTTGGGCAACGCTATCGCTACTCGAGGGCTGCGATCACTACTTCATTAGACCTCCAATTACGGTGGTTGACTCCAATTAGATTTGATGACTGGCGAAGTTTGTAAGGGTTCTCGAGCAGTGATGTGCTGCGATTTAATGGTCGCCAGGTAGTTGGGAGATGTTGTCAGGGAATCAATTACCGGTGCTATTCGGGGAGTAACATCAGCCGGGAACAGTTATTTAGTACTTGTTCGCTTTTGCATACGTTAGAGGCATTTTATTTGGGGGGTGTACAATTTTTCTTAAAAGCTTTGAAGGGAGTGCTCCAAATTCATCATATTGTCCAACCCGGGAATCGAATCCGTGTAATTATTGTCAATGAAATACCTTGGTATACGCTGGATTCAACAAATATGACTCCCGAACACTCACCCTTTCGTTTAGGTCTATGTGTAAGCAATTTCTGTATGAAATTTGTTGATTTTGAGGCTGCAAGATTGGTTTCTTTACTTCTGAAATCTGAACTCCATATTTCTTTTTCTTTTTGTGACCTCGCGAACAGGCTGGCTCTACAGCGAGGTTCTAATTTTCAAGTTAAAATTAAAAATATCTAGATGGATTTTAGTTCATGCCCACCGCCAATCGTTGTAACAGTAAAATTTTCACGTAAAGTATTTTATTTTTACAGGAATCATGACAATGTAGCGCGATATACAGTATTTTCTCAAACTACATTTTACATAATGTTTTCGTGATTAAAGTTGTGATGTAGTAATAAATCATTACATCAAATTATAACCTCACAATTGATTCTCAATTCGCGTGTCACAGTTCACGGCAACCGCCCATCACGATTGAATCACAGCCAAGCCGGATCTGAGTCAGTTGCAGTTTACTACAGTTTAGTAACGGTTCATACCACGAGTCGTAGAAGACCGTCACGAGCAGAGCAAAGGAGACGAGACGGCGAGACAGAGTCGTGAGTCCTTCCGCAGCTTTGTGGATGATATCATACCTCAAGTCTCCAACATCCTAATGCGTTTGACATCACGCCTGGAGAGAATACGGAAAAATCAAGTCTGATAAGAAATCACACTTGTGAGATATTCAATCAAATAAGGAGGGAATTTTCATCCTTTGAAAGTGGCTCTGAACGAGGAATCAATGACAAGTATTCAACACCTGTTTAGAAACACTTTCAGGGAACAGTTTGAAACTGTCGGATGTGACATCTTACCACTCTGATTCAGCAATAACTTGAAGCTCCCAGGAAAACGATTCGAAATCCTGAAAAAGCGTGAAAATATTTGTGTTTGTGTCGTGAGAGTGTTTCTGTGATCATCATCCTCAATGTTCATTATAAAATCCAAAACTCTAAGCGTACACTTCGATCCAATTATAGTTCAAATTGGAGTCAATTTTGTATCATTTCAAGCATTTTCCGACAACTTTGTGCAGATCTACAGGCACAATTTCTATGGAGGGAACACAATACGTCGAGGACAACTTCGGTCCCACCGCCCGTTGAAGTCTCTGAGTCTCTTGACACAGATGCACTCTCTGATCGCAGAGGAAGCGTTTAAAAACTTTCACAACTATTTTATTGCAGCTTCGCGGATCTTTCGAAACAATGACAAGGAGACTCTTTTACCTTTTGACGACACTAGATAAGAAAAGCGAGGAAGTATAGCCTACTTCAGCATGTCAGACAAGTACAGAAGATGAAAGAGGAAGATGTGGTACTTATATGAAGATTAAACTGTCAGATGGGTGGGGTTTTAATGAAAATAAAGAATATTTTATCCTAAATTATAGATATTTAATTTTTTTGTAAACTGTTCAACATGATATTATTGTCCGGAGATGACTTGTTGGCGAGTGAGGGGGTTGCGCGGTAAGGGGGAAGCTGAAGCATGCCATTGGCCAAAACAATTTGCTTTTTTTTATTACATCATATGTTAAGCTATCAACAAAACCAAAAACATACAGCTTCCATACGATGTTTTCTTTTATTTTGCAGTCAGCTGTCTTTCACTACATTGATTATAGGCTATCTGGTTTGTCAACAAAGATAATTCTTTACTTTTTTTATCAACATTTTTTCATGTAGAATAGTACAATCTAAGTTTGTTTTTATTCCTTAGTTAACCAAATGACCGGCAGGTTTTGAATGTTAATTTCCCCTCGCCCCCCAACCCCCTCAGTGGCCAACAAGTCATCTCCCGACAATACCTTATGGTTTGTATACTTCCTTATAAATTACATACAAGTACATTGGCTTCAACATAGTCCCACAAGCATTTTTAAAGCAGACTCTTAACATCATCACACTCAAATCTGGCACCATTGTTGAACAGTAAACAGTTTTTGTCACTGTTACGCAACTGATTACTTCCGCGAAGGAACTGTTGCGGTTCCGGCACCGTGACAATATAACAGGTGACGGGGAAAGCGCTGTTATAATTCTATCGGAGTTGGAGATCGCCCTCGTAGATGTTATCTTAAGCATATGTGTAACCATAGTATCTTATAAGGCTGGCGGAACGAGATTAAGATTAAAATCTATTGTGATATTTGGAGTTTAATTCGACAACATGACGCGAACATTGGACCAAACTTTACCACGTTGTTCAGAAGGCAAAAGCAGGCAAATATTACAATGAAACATGGGTTCTATCTCGATTCCATTCCCGTCTGTCTGTATGTAGTTTTTAACCAGTACTTTATAACTTTTAAACTATTTGCGACTTTTGGAACTGAAACTTTGCATAACTGATGGGCATGTTACAGTAATATAAAATTTGATATTTCTATTACTTTGTGCTACAAAATAGCCGCTATTTAAAGTTTCAAAACGAAATAAAACATTTTAACTTATAACATCCAATAAAATTGCAAAACCTGAATACTTAACTAAAATTAAAGATTTAATGACAAACGAAAAAGATAGAGTGGTTTATAAAAATAAAATAAAAAAAAAACATGTAAATTTTTGTAAAGTTACTTACAGGTCTAATTTACGTATAGTCATTCGATAATTACAATCTTGGTAACTTTTACTAGGCAATTAAATTTTGTCAATTTTTTACCTCTCTAGAAAAAGTAATCTTGATTTTTTTATGTTAAGCTTTGACTATTTAAAAAAGCCGTAATTTTTGGAGTCGTAAAAGATAGACATATTATGATAGAAATATGATATTTGGGGAAAGTTTCAATTCCGTAACTCAAATCGTTCAAAGTAATTAATGAATTTATTAATTACATACAGACCAGAAGATAAACGAATACAGAATAGAGATATCACCCATGCGATGTTGTAATAATAGCTGGTTTCGACCTCCTGAATAACCTGGTCAAGTATTCAACTGGTTGCCGGACAAGCGTACAATTTGGTTCAGTATGAGACCACAACGAAAGGTAACTCATTACCAGTAGTAACCGGCTCGCATGATTCATAGAGGAAGACGTTGATTCATGTAGGTATTACATGGATGTATCACATAACGATCACGATAACTCTTAATATCGTGTGGCGTGCAGCGTTCCGCGACCAAGTGGAAAATGAGCGTGTCCGTGACTGGTCAGCGTGGCGGCATAACACAACTCTGAAGAAAAAACTTTTGCTTGGGCTCTTACTTGCAAAAATAGTATGTTGTTGTATCTAGCTTAGAATTTTCTTATCTTGCTGTAGTGTATGCAAGTCGAAACATTTCCATTTCCTATACATGTGGAAACTCGAAACATAAATTAAGTAGAAGTCCTGCTTTTTTCTAATGTAGTGTTCCCAACTGTTTAAGAGAGTCTAAATTTTGATGCCCGCAAAAAAAGTAATGCATAAGCACCCACATCCCATTGTGGCTATGGTATTAATGAAACCTATTTTAAAAGTAGTTTAGCAATAGATTTTTCCATTAACATTTTACGGGTTTTAGTTTTATTGGAGTAACAATAAGAAATAAATGACTCATCAATTGATTGTTTGATTGCAACGTTTTTTTTTTTTTTTTGCAAAAAGGTGGTAGCATAAAAGATACAAAAAATTCAAAATTCAAAAAGAGGAGCTACGCCAAGAAACGTTGTAAAAGTATCTATTCCTAAATTTTCTTAAGTTACTTTCATTTTCGTACAGAGCAGAAATGTCTTTCAGAAAGTTGTTCTAGTATTTATAGTTGGCTGCAAATACTTTATTTTACCTTAGGAAGCGCCATCATGAGTCTTCTAAATAATCTTACCGACAGTTTTTACTTAACGTTCACTCTTAAACCGTTTCAGAATGAGTAATTATCTTTTAGTACCAATTACAAAATACGAAGAAAATTTTAAGATTTTATAACATTTTCTCCTAGCATCAATCGCATCACTCGCAACTGTTGCGTAAAGAAATGCCTATCGATTGCCAAAACGAGAGGGAAATAAACGGGAAGTTAATCAGACATTCTTCTAAATGGCTTTTCGCTGTTTACTTTTTTCTAGCGGCGTTTTTCGTCACCTATGAAGAAATTCCCTGAGGAAAATATCGTTCAATCGCAGTCCCTGAGAGAGAGGAAGAAAAATGGAAGGTCCGACCTGCAGGGTCGTTGCGCCGGGGGGTGACCTACAACGCGCAGAAAGCTCACTTTCACGATCACTAATTTATTAGCCCCTTCTGGCCGCTTTCTTTTATCACAGTTCTCCCGTATTATTCTCAAGATTTGAGCTGGACCACCTCTGAAGTGTCGAAAGTCGATGGATGAACTTGAACTCAAGCATGGAAGATGTCTCAGATAACAGCTCCATGTCACAAGATAATTAATCTATCCATAAGTGTTTCAAAGATACCATTAATATCAACAAGAATTAATTTCGCTACCGAATTTTATAAAGATCTCAATGAATTTGGGATTTCCCCAATATATCTGTCGGAGACATAAAACTATGGAGGCAGTTGTAAGTTTTCCTATGTTAAGACTTTTGAAGAATTCTTTGTGTCTCAAGCTATCGCCCAAAATCTATTCCTTTTCCCTTCCGCCGAGTGGGTTGCAGTAAGGGATTGTTTGTCCCTTGCATCCGTTAAACAGTTTGTCTTTGTAAAACCTCAACTGTGTTTTACTACCCTGGCTGAACGAAAAATGTTCCCTGATTTATGATCAAATATTTGTAGCAACCTCTCTGCAAACGACGCCAGGCTTTTGAGATGAACGTCTTCATGTTCCGACATGTTTCGTGTTGAAGATCCAGCCATCTCTTGCCATTGACAGAGAGATTTGTAACCGTGTCAACAGAGGATCACTGACTTGTATGTGGGCCATGGCCTCCATCTCTCTCTCTCTCACTCGTCTGATGGACATCTCTCCATCTCTCTCGCTCGCACCGCAAGTATCATCTCTCGGACATCTCGGGTTTCAGTTTTCAAACGTTTCCTGGTTAAGAAGCGATTTCGAGAACGGTCGATGGCGTTAAGAGTTATTAAAGGGAGAGTTGAAATATGATGGTTATTACACATTTTACTTCGCGGTCTATTTAGCTTGGGAGCTAGTTAACTTTTATTCAGGGTTTTAGGTAATAAGTGTTAAAAAAAAGTATGTGTCAAACTACATCGTAATAGAGATTAAATGATGCCCATTTGAGGTTTCCAATTCCTCCAGTATGGGAAATAAAAGATAAACTAAGATTTTTAAAAAAATTACGGTTCTTATTATGGAAAACCGTATTTAAGTTTTCAAATAAATTAAAAATACCAACTTCTAAAATTAAATTAACGTAGATTTTCATCGAACATCTTAATATCTACGACTTTTCCTTATTAGAAATTGTATGAGGGATCCAAAAATGATACTGAAGTTAACAAAAAAATAATGTTATGACATAGTATTTTTAGTTTTTCTAAAAGAACCGTAATTTTGGAAAAAAATTCTAGTTTATCTTTTATTCCCATACTGTGGGAGTTGGGAACCTCAAATGGGCGTCATTTAATCATTAATACCGTGTAGTTTGACACTTAATTTTTTTAACACTTATTACCAAACACCTTTATAATCCAGAATGAATGATTTCAGTATCTACTAAACTTGACCTTGACTATTGTTCACATCAACTTTCTGATCACATTATTATGCTTACGAACCATTTTCCTTATGATCTCATTATTACCATAACTATGCTTCCTCATGTAGAAACGTATTTGATACCTAAGACTTGTCAAGGCATAATTAAAGATTGCATTCAAAATAACTCAGATCAAAGTTGATAGTAAACTTGGTTCAGCTCTTTAAATTATAACAACATTCTATTCTAAAAACGACTCTTAAATGAAAATATCAAAATGAACCTATTAAGATTGAAATAATTTACACTAAAAGTGTGTGGGATTGTCTAGGTAAATAGTAGAACAGCTGCGCACTCCAGTCGGTCACCAATGTACTCAGTATTCCGTCGGCGAGTCGTGCAGACTTGGCGGCATTTTATATAGTACACGACGGCCGTGATGCGACACCGTGACACACTGATGATGAAGGCAGTGGCAGAACTGGATACGACAGCGTTGCGGTATTTAGGAGGCCATATTGCCTCGGCGACATGTTATACAGTACACGGCGGGCGTGATGTGAAACTTGACTTTCTCATTGTGATACCACCGGGCAGCACTGGATAGCCTACATTTGTATCTTGGCACTACATGTCAAAATTTGTTACATTGTAGGATTCATTTATTTTTTATCACATCGTATCTTATTTAGAGATGATAATATTCAATCTGATGTCTTTTGTCTCAAAATTGACAGCAAAACTAATTTCGGCTAGTTTTCCGTTTCATTCACAGTCCATTTCCCTATGGAACAGGAAGGTTATTTACATAAAAATAAAAAAAAATAAATGATTAAGAGAAGAAATTATTGAAAAGACTACATTTGACAATACACCATTTTTTAGAAAATAACATTCATAAAAAATTAGGAGAACTTTCAAATTAAATATTTTAAATATGTATCCCAATATAGTTTAAGTCACTGTGCGGTAGTTATACAGTATATATTTGTTCCAAGTTAATTTTGACGTATTCGTTACATAAGTTCCGTATAGGGTTTAAAATAAATAAATAAAAACTATTGGAGTTTAATGCACCTGCATTAACTTATCACGAATGGTCGGTCATTAAAGGCGTTACTCAATACAGTACGGTACATCTCAACTAAGTGGTTGGTTGACCTATTGCGCAACTTTTCCTCTGAAGATGCATAGCACTCCGTTGCAACAAGGTTGTAAAAAGCCTCGCTTTCATAAAACAATTCCTCGACTAAACTGCGTGAAGCCGTGCATTGAAACGTATCCGTTGTAGTGTTAATTGCAGAGGCCTGACAGTAGAAGAGAATGCTGGACGGAGAAACGGAATCTTTAGCATTTCAAATATATTTTGAAATCGTTTTGTAGCTATGGAATTGTCGGCGTTGTCGAACCTTTGAAGCTTTGTTCACTTTGTGGTTCAAGGTAGAATTTACAAAAGGTGTAGTATTAAGGTCGTTTTCATTTAACTTATTCCTAATCTATAGAGATGATACTGAAAATTTCTGGAACAAAATAGTTAACAGTGAATGTAAGTGGATTTTAATTATTTGACAAATAAATGGATTATTCGATTTTACGAAACACTATTCTAATGGTTTTTACTGACTATCGAAGCAGATCAAAGTTGATGCACTATGTTTTTGTCTTGATTCGGTAATATCTGACCAGCAAGGTGAACTTTTCAGATGAGTTATGCCCCGTAAAACATTTTACCCTACTAAAATGCGATTATAATGTAGATAAAACTGAAGCTAGAATAGTTATTGAACAAGTTTGAATTACTTTCGAACAATTAGATTCATTTTGAAGGTTTAGAACTTTGGAGATATTGCAGTGTTTAACTTCTGAAGATTATGAGACTGCTAAAATGAAAAATTTAATTTTTGTCGAAAGTGTAACAAATAAATTATTTAATTTTGCATATTCCGTATTAGTACTGAACTTTTAAAAAGTTCTATAGTTCATGCCTCTCTCTAAAATACAGCTATAGCCATTAGACTAGTGAACTAATGCTATCTCATATGCATACTCTGAGGTATTTGCCTCTTTTACCTAAATCTATTATCCAAACAGTAGTGTCGTTTATAATATCAGAACTCAGTTTGTGATTTAATAGATTTATCTATCTCAATCTATAACATGCTCTTGCGCTGTGACTAAATAAAGAAATAATAATTAGTCTATGAAATACAACGCAAACTCCTCGGAAACATTAGTGACTCGAGATGTTTTTGGACAGTTGACCGCGGTGGTATGATGTGACGGGCCGCGAGCGGGGCGGTAGCGGACACGAGGCAGAAAGTGTGATACTTTCTATCGGGGCCGGGGCCCGGGGGAATACTGATGAAGATCCGGCACCGCTCTGGCACTGGCACAGACCTCTGGCACCGTGGCACACCGGCAACGCGGTACACCGCTATGGAAATGATCAAGACTTCCGGTCAACCAATCCGAATATACATTCCGTTCTATACGCACCCAGCATTAAACAATATATATTTGAATAATAGCTCGTGTCTCAAATAGAAACAGAGTTTAAAAAATTTCAAGTATGATCTGGAAGTTGAACTGTCATGCAAGTTACTTCATTGGCTAGATAAAAACGATCAAGATTGGCTACAGATCGTACAAGATTATAAATCAGATTTGTAATCAAGTTTGGTAACGGAAGAAGGCTTTAAAATTAAATGTTTTATTTGAAAAAAATTTTTATGGACAATGATAATATTTATCTAATTTGGTCTTTGTTTAGTTTGATCTAGTTCTATTGATGTAGATGAAGTACTGTATGTTGAATAGAGAGGCTATATTTGTGTAATCAATGAATTTTATTGTTTTTGTCTTGGAACTATAGGCAATGTTTGGTTTGACTGTTCAGAATGAGAAACATTTCATAGGATATCGGTCTGAATCATATTCTATACAACTACAATTATTGAGTTTTTGTTAAAATTCAACATATTTCTTCTAGATATTTTAAACCGCGAATGTTTATTTAGTACTTCGTCATGGCAACTTTTTGACATAACTACTTTGTTGTATGATATAATCTTTATAAGTCGTCGTACCACATAGATACCAGCAGCCATAATTGGAACTACGAACATTTAGTATACATCTTCAACTGCATCACAACTAACAAAACCTTTGAGGTCAAACAAACTAGAAGTAAAAAAAATCATGTTATTTCCTTATTGACTCTAAACGAAATATTAAATAACTACAATCACTGGTCCTCCTTTATTGATATTTTTCTGACTATATGTTGCTAAATCAATTACCGGAATTAATGATTTGAAACCACTGCCCGAATTAATAAAACGCAGTTGTTAAAAAATTAGTACAATAAAGTTCAAATGAGTGTCAGTGAATTTGCTCACTTCGACAGATTGAATGCAATATTTCAATATTGTTCAGTTGAAATAAGTTTAAAATTTTACGCCATGTAACGGATGCGGGTTGTGGTATAGTACAGTGGCGAAACCACCCAGTTGGGAGACCCATGTCACATATACAATTTTGTAAGTCCCCTACACATTGTGTCACCACCCGCATATATGAACGATATGCATAACATATTGCACATGCATTTTACATATATTTAAGTACTATATTGTCAATGTATACAGAACCGAATAAGTAGGGACGATATTGTTTTCTTAGTTGCGAATAAACTATACTGTATTTCGCATGAACTTTATACACATGCCGTTTTTAAAGGGTTAACTTAATTTAAATGTTAAAGCAATCAATTTACAAATTAAAAGTAATGAAGACAGCGATACTGTAAAAGAGGAGGTAACTTATTTTAATAATTAAATTGAAAATTGAATTAAATAAGTACAGTACAACATAGAATAAAAATGGGTTCCAAAGAGTCATGAAAGTTCTCAGATTTATGAGGGTTCAATGCAGCAAAATATAACAGTTTTCCTGTCTATTTTGTTGTGATTTTAATTAATTATTCTCAGTTTCACGAAAAAGTGTTAAATTAAAATACAATTCAAGTTTGGATTAATCGTAATTTTTGGTAAAATGTAATTTTTGTCCAACAAACGCACCAGCTGAAAGGCGGATCGATCCAAGTACACTTCAACGATGCCCACAAGGTCAATGCCCTCTGTGAAAGTTCTTGCCAAGTTCGATGACTCTAGCAACATTTGACGAGTTATTTGTACTATTTACAAGTATAAATACATTTCTATTTAACGCTATTATTTATTTCAGTGGTTGAACAGTTATATTCATATTTACATTGTCCTAACGGTGAGACTACTGTGATGGCTAGTATTTTATCAAAGTTGTAAATAACAGTAGCCGATGCGTAAAGGAACTAAGAAGTGTATTAAGTTCTGCGACATAAAAAAAACATATGAGAAAGTGAATTTTTGCTTTAAAACTTCATTTCATTTTCTTTTCAAATTAAAATTGGAACATTAGATTTTTCTGTTATAAAATTCTTAAAACAAGTTATTGTTTATCACCTTTGAATTTTAATTTACATGCTTTTAAATTTAATAGATTACTGCAATAATACAATAAAACATTTTAAACATCTTTAGGCTTTTAGGTTATACAGTAGAACTTAAATAATTATTGTGTTTAATTCACATATCACTCTGCAACTCTGTCTACGACTCGGTGAAAATTCAAATGTCCAAGCATACGATTCTTACTCATAAATACTATGTTAGACTGCATACATTTACGATATCAACTGATAACTAAATAATCAGGTAATTAAGTTATAGTTAAAAAGTATGCCTAACCATGAGATAAAAGGAAGAAATATTTGTTATGATCAAGAATTAAGCATGGAATCAAACATATTATAAAATCAATCAATTGTATTACATTAATTACTATTAAACTGTTAGTCATGCAACGGATAACACAACTTATTTATAAATCAGTATATTGGGTAAAAATTACTCTAAAATTAGTTTTTATAATTTACAGTTATAATAAGAGTTAAAGCTTTTTAAATATATCCCCCAAAGAGTTTGGCAATAGCAATAACAGATCCATTGATGCAAGCTATCTACCATTCAATCTGATAAATTTACTTGATGTTACAAACGCTCCTGGAGTTTTTTTTTAATTGTGCTTCTATTATTAGTGTTCTGACGTTAGTTAATCATAATTTACAGTAGTATTATTTATAATTTAAATGCAATATTGAAGCTCAAGCTATGCAAAGTACAACATTGTGTATTTAACTAACAAGTTGTTTTTAGAACACACAAATGCTTTTAATGAAAAAGTTAATCTTAAATCATTAAAGAATTCTAAAAATTAATTAGAACTAATAGGGGGGAGGGTTCGCTTGACTTACAACTTAACATATAGTTCAACATAAGTTATAAAATTTATTGTTTTCAATGATAATGTCACTTAAATGATAAAGATTAAAACGTGTATCGTATCAATTAAACAGACTTAAAATAATTTCAGGGATTTAATAATATTAATTATAATTTAGTCATAAGTAATTAAAAAATGTTCAAAATTTACATAAATGCTTAAATTATATCCCAATACATAATTTTTATTTAATAACAATTGCCAAATTATAATAAGTCTAAATAATAATAATGTAAATCCGTAATTAATATTTATTAAAAAGATTATATTTGATTTAACTTTAATAGTATTGAAGAAAAAAGTCTTAAATCAACTAATGATTATTACATTTTAGCAATTGAAACCGAACTTTAATCACTGTTATTAACACGGTACAGTTTGTATTTCATAACATTTCTAACTATTAACCTTTTATCGCAATAAGTTTAACATCAGATTTCTATTAAATTTAATGCATTTTATATTTTTTATAATGCACCCTATTTAAAGGTATTTAGCTATTTGAATAATTATGTTTTTAATCATAGAATACATTATTTAATATTTTTTTAATTTTCATAAATATTATTATAATTTTAACTTACAATTTTTTACAGTTATTAAATTTACAAATGTACTTGCAAGTACATAAACTTATCTTTTATAACCATCCAAAAATAAATTTTACCGCAAAAAATTTTGAAAACACATTGCACTAATTAACATAAAAAAATCCAGGAGCCCCCGCCACGAACCGCATATATCAGATCGAACTATCACTTGTATCAATCACCTGTATGCCGCCACTCCTGTAGACACCACACTAGACACCACACCACACTCTAGACACCAACCTGTCTGTAGCGCTTCCAGCAACGTTGTGTCTGGCCCGCTCTCGCCGCTTCTTCATATACTGTCCTACATCCACCTTGCCCAGCCTTCACCATACATACCTTCCTTTCCTTTTCATCCTCCCCTCTTTTCTCCGCTGTTCCGTGTCATCCGCTATGGTCATCTGTTGCGTAATGCATTGTCCGCTCAAGAGGGAGGCGTGGAGCACAAGGTTGGAGGTGGCGTGGATTTTTGAATTTTTTCAGGAGTTCAGATCAAGTGATTGTGAATCCTTATTGAAAGCCGAGGACAACTACTTTAAATTTTCTGTCTATGGTTCTGATAAATAAAACAGCTATACAGATAGTTTCAAAATAATCAGATTCCATGCTATCTGAGACCGAGTATCAATTTTCATTTATATGTCACAAGGTAACCAAGGAGGTAGTTTAAAAATAAAATGAAAAATGTCTTTATAATGGAGGCGAAGCTAGGACTTAATGAATGATAAAGAAAATGTATAAGATGTAATTAATAACTTAGATTATTCAGGAGACAAACTTCTCAAGAGTCAACACGTTTACTCACATTACAAAGAAACGCACAACACATTCATACGTCCGCCACGTAAACGCCACGCCAGTGCCACAGACTCACTCGTGCCTGCTACGTAATAAAAGAAGGTCCTTTACTTCCGTCCCAACCTTTGCGCGTTTATAACAATAGTTTTAATACAATCATGAAGTAAATTCTAAAGTTTTCAACCAGAAACAATAAAAGTTGTTCGGCGAATAGGAATAGCCAGGATGCGGGAACCTCCGCGTGTAACCCGACCTGAGTGGTTATAGTGCTCGCCTTTGAATCCAAAGGTTGCCGGTTCGATCCTATAAAAAGTTTGTAGCTTTTTAAAGGATTGATTCTAGACCCAGTTGCCATTTGTCATTAGGCTACTAATTAATGATGCTTTTTAACAACTGGTTGATGTTAGATTGTAACAAGACTGGGGTTTGAACCGTCCCCCGTCAAAACGTTAAAAAATGCCAATGGCGTAGATAGACACAAACAAAACAAAACAAAAAAAAACCGTGAACTTATTTCAGGAATAAATAAGAAATGATCAGAGAGGTATTTAGGTTCTTTGGAACTTATAATAGAGAGAAGCAAGCGTGAGTATGAAATTCACGGAGTTCTTTTAATTTCATTAGGGAGAGTGAATTAAAATAAGGTGAAACATCATGATCATTTCGCTTGAGACCAAAAATGAACTGGATACAATAATTCTGTGCACGCTGCAGTCTGTTTCAAATATCAACGGCCATTTCGCTGATCACTCACAGTAGTTGAAATTTGTCAAAACACGAGTTTTTACAAGAATTGACATTTAGTGGTAGATAGCCAGCAAAGGAGTTTAAGACTGTGAATGGAAGCAAAGACCCGGTTGCATGTTGCATTGATTTTGTCTTATAGTTTCATTTTTGTATAACCTAATCTCCTGTTTTATTAAAAAAAACATGGTTTTGTTAATTTTTATAATCTGGTGACAAAAATATTACGAATTTTTTGGAATAACTTGTTCATATTATTTGCTAAATGTGAATAAATTACTAATTCCCAAAGAAATAGCCACTCAAAGATTTATTAGTCATCAACTCGAAAAAAACCAATTCATTAATACAATATCACAGGAAATTCTAAATCCATGGAATCTCTTGTTCTTGGCTTTGTCAAAGGAATACTGTGGCACGGGAAGAAATAGAAATAGACAATAGGTTGGAGGTATGCCGTGCTATACATAATAAGGCTCTTGAAGAATGCATCAAAGTAAAACAAACTTTGAATTTCTTCTATTAATCTATATTTTAAAAATTAAATTAAGGAGTAAAAGTTTACGTAATGATATAATGAAATCTGCTGTCAAATTTTTTTAATGCGCTGTGTAATTGTGTAAACAGTAGGTTTTTCACCTACTTTCCCATGCTATGTTTAAGTCTTTATTATGTGCAGGGATTATTATTCAAAGATCAGTAAAAGTAGCCTATATTCTTTCCCATGTGAGGGCAAGAAGTTTTAAATTATTAGATTGTATTTAAAAGTTGAGTTCTTTTAGAAAGTTTTAAGATATTTACAATTTTTTATATTCGTCATAACTGTTTGATTAGAATATGCCAACATTGGAATTGTGCAAACGCTATAGCTGTAATCAGTAAAGGAAATGTCCGTAATAGTCTACCAACAATATCATAAACTCTACTTCACCAACAATGAACTTAAACAAACCATTTTCAATATAGTGAAAAAGCAAAAACAGGATAAGTTATTTTGGGACATAATTTACGCTACGATTCTCCCACCAGAGTCGTCCAAAGGTCAACAACAAATGTTTTATTAAATTAAAGTTCTGTTAACTCTGTAACTCTGTCTAAGACTCGTTAAAAATTCAAATGTAAATTGTAATGCTGTAATTTATATCTAGTATTATTATTTTAAGTGTATTACATTTGATGATGATTATTTACAATTCATTATTCATAGCTTCAAATAACGTGCGTTATTTTCTGCATACCGGAATAATATTTTTAGCTGGACACTTAATCAACTCATTAAGATTAAGAGATGGTGTTATTAATGTAAAATATTTTAAGACATGCATAGCAAGTGTTTCGTATACAAATTTAACCAATAAATAAACCAAATATTTTATTAGGCCTAACAATAAGTTGTTTCTAATAAAATATTCAATTAGTCAACTTATACAAAACCAAGTTTGTAAAGATCTGCCAACAAATAACGGAGTTGTTGAGATTTTTCTCTTAAAATAACCTAAATTGGCATTAATCATAGTGCAAAATCAGTGTTTTTCTGCATAAAAACCACAGTAACTCTGTTATTTGTTTTCGGTTCCTTACAAACTTGGTATTACTGTTTAGATAATTTAATTTGTCAACTTTTTTGTGTCTTGTAACATTTTTATAAATTTTACCGTTTTTGAGATATTTGAGTTTAAAAATTTAAAATGGCCGCCATTTTGAAAACACGCATTGGAAAAAAATAATTTTTATTGTGGAAATGGACATTAGTATTATAAAGATCCATGCCAAATATGAAGTTCCTAGATCAATCCGTCACCGAAATAAAAAATATTAAGTGGAAAAAACAAAATGGCGGATATCTGGGTAAATATGCATTTTCGGACATACCTTCATAGGAACTTTTTTCTTTACTTTTGTATCAGGAATCACATCCCAAAGTCTGTAAACGTTTTTTTGGACACCCTGTTTAATGATCGAGCATACAGGGAAGGGAAAAAGTACTGCATCTAGTAAAATTTGGAATCGTCCGTGTAGTTAATCAGTGTACGTGTTTGAGAACCAGCTAAACAGCGATAGACTATGAGAGCCATTATTGGTAAATAATAATTTGGACGTAATTATTGGATCCAATGCATGTTGCTTGGGCCTATTGCGCTTTGTCGATTTTATAAGAAGTACCAGGAGGACCGAGCGTTGCTCGGTGAAATATTAGTAAATTTAAATATCAGAATAAACTTTATTGACATTTAATATGCAGTACATAAACAGCTGTTACATTTCATTTTGAAGTTCTGAATGTACTTCTTGTTTATATGTTATTAATTCGTTGCCAACATGGCAACCCATAAGCCCAATGTTAAAATTTTGTAATTTTAAACTTTAATTTTTAGCAAAATTAGATTTTCCCTGGGGGCGAGACCCATCTCAATCGTATTTTTAAGGTAAAACTAAGTTTATTCCTAAATTTGAAGGAAATCGTCGGAGCCGTTTTTGAGATAATTGTGCAAGCAAGCAAACAAGCAAACAAGCAAACATTGCTCGTATAAGAGTATAGGAATGTAGCAAAATAAAGGATTTCGTTATCTGATTGAGTTTAATTATCTTAAGATTATCTTCAATAATTAAATTTTATTTTATGTTAAAAAATAAGTTGTAAAGCAACATCTATATATATAATTCTGTAAGCGAAATTTCTTGAGCAAAATTGTGAGCGTTGTACAAATCGCAGAAAGATGGGAGGGGTCTCAAATTAAAGGTCTCGGTCCCATACACGAGGGAAAACTATAGGCGTGTCCGTAATGTTAATATGAAATGAGAAATCACGTAAAACGTCCTCCATAAGAATAGCATAGGAAATAGAAAAACGTCTGCATTGTGTACATTAAAACATGTGTTATGGTTTAATTTTAAACCGAGACACAGTTGATAACATTGAGTGAAGATGATAAAATAATTCACCCCAAGAGAAACAATCTATGTATATATTATATATAAAATTCTGTAAGCAAACTTTATTGAGCAAAATTGTGAGAGTTTTACAAATTGCAGAAAGGTGACCGAGGCCTTAAATTAAAGGTCTCGGTCACATGCACTAGGGAAAATTATCAGCGCATCCATAAAGTTACAAGGAAATAAGAAATATCGTAAAACGTCCTACTTAAGAATAGCATGGGAATTTGAAAAAGGTCTACTTTGTGTAAATTAAAACATGTGTTATGACTTTTAGGTAAAACGAGAGACGGATAATTATATTGAGTGATGAACTATTAATAACCAAATGACAAAAAATATCTATATATATAATACGTGATGCCCCTTTTTTGTTAACGCTTCTCCTCCCTTATTTCTGGACCAATTTTAAAGTTTGAGGTGTCAAAAGAATGGTCTCAGTTCGTAGTTTTGCAATAAGGTTTTAGATTTTTGATATTTTAATTCTGAAGCTCACTGTAAGCTCTCAAAGTTCAATTTTTTGTCCATAAGATTAACATGGGGGACAATTTATTCTGAATTGCTAAATAAAACAGCTGTTGATAGTTGAACAAACAAACACATATGTTAAAAGCTGAATAGAAGCAAGGAATCTAAAACAAATGAAGACAAATAATCTCTTTATTTATTTTAGATTCCTTGAATAGAAGCAAATTGAACTGGTACTGAAATATCAACACAATTTCATACTTTAATACGAGGAGTGTCTAATCTGGGGATTTAACCTTTTCTCAAAATGTAGCAGGTATATTTTGCTTGAAAATTTTATTCACGCGTATTTGGTTCACAAAAATAATTTTTGTAACTTAAACCTGGAAAAATTCATTTTTTTCCGAAACAAATTTTGGAAATTGAAATTTTTGACATGGGTCTTATTGGTTGTCCGACTGGTATTGAAACAATAATGAAAGGTAACAAATACTAAAATAGAACACTAAATTTGTGTGCATGGGTTTTCAAACTGCTGTAAACTATTAGGAAAAGGGATAGTTGGTTGTAAGTGTAATAACCTTTTTATTTACTATTATAGTATAAACATGTTTTATGCACAATGCTACACATATTAAAAAAAACCTGTGTAAAAGACAACATTTAAAAGTTTTTTACCTCCAGTATAGAAAACAAGCTTGTTACAAAAATGGTTTTCACAAAGAAAAATGTTAACCAAAATAAAAATGCCACTAAAAACAAAATGGACCACACCAACAAAGATGTAGATTCTCTTAATTTATTTGATTTCTTTATTTAAATTTTGTAATGTCATGGAAAGTTAAGTTAAAAAGGATATAGGCATAAATAGTAATGTGGACTCATACAGTATGTCATTGACTACCTCATACAGTAGTGCTACAAAAACAGCCGCAGTAGTGAGTGCTGCATAACTCATACAGGACCGGGGAGTAATGAAATGTTGATTTTTATTCTTTTGTCATTTACGTTTTATTTTTTATGAACTGTGTGGATCCAATATCTGTGAATTTATTTAAAATTTTATAGGAGGTTTTAGACAAAGGCCCTAAGACATATCGGCAAAAGAACAACTAGATAATCTCAGCTAATTTAGACCTAAAAGAACAAGCACCACATCTCAGCACTATCACATTGGGAAGTTGGAGAATTGGTAATGAAGATCGGTCTGATTTTCACTATAGCGACATTTTTTCAAAGTATTACCATGGATCAAGGTTTGATCACCCGGTACTCTAATAAATGCAGCGCATTGCGCTGCACGGGCCCCCTAGTTATTTTATAAACACTCACACATATGCCGGTAACTTTCCCGTATCTATTCACAGTTTCACTAAATGGCAATATACATCCCATTGCACGAATGAAAATGCCCTACTCGGGAACCAAAAAGCGTAAATGTCAAAGCCGACCACTGAACTAAATTTACAGACTCGATCAGTGGAGATTGGACGATGTGAATGATAAAACTCAATTTTATTTGGAGAAATCTGAAAGTGGAGAACCAATATTGACTGGGCGTGAGGAGTGGAACGCGGATGTTCCTGTGATCGTGAGCACGCGGCCCATGAGCTGTGAGCATGAGCAGGCGACGAGCATGAGCATCGGACGTGAGCATTGAGCATTGCAGGGTCTGGCGACGGCAAGGTTTTTCCCAAGAAGCCGGAACAAACTGTGATTTTTGTTGCTATTTGTCTTTTTGAACACTCAATTATGGTCTATTTCATGGATGGGAAAACAGGAAACAATTTTTAAACTTCATGATGAAGTTTCATAAATTTATTGTAAAAATATATTTAAAAGACCATGTCAGAAATACTTAATACTAAGTTAATAAATTTAGTTTACCATTTTTAGATAAAACATATTATTTATTATTTCTAGTACAGTAGGTAAATGTTTAGGACACCTCCCAAAGGGGTACCGCAATGTCATCAGGGGCCTACGATACTAATCTAGCCATGCTTACTTACCATTTTACCATCAAGAGATTCAGAATTTTTTCAGTGTTTCATACTCAACACTAGTACTAATGATTCTAGTCGACTTATTACTAGTGTAATGATTCTAATTGACATTTTTTCTATAACTGTTGAGACAAATGAATTCATTCAAAGTCATTAATTTTCGAGGAATCAATTTTATGAGAGGTTAAATTACTTCTTGAAAAATAGTAGTAATAGAAAATATTGTTCTTAAATTTATGATAGAACAATAGTCAAAAGATTCTACTAGAAATACTAAAAAGTAATACGTATTAATACTATGTTAATAAATAAGTTATTTTAGCTTATTTAAATAAAAATGAAAATTTAAATTTTATGGTCAAACTTGATGGGCACCTTCTCTTATCGTTAGTTTATCATCAAAAGATTTATAATTTTCTCAGTATTTTATGCTAAAGTACTGATGACATTAATTGACATTGCATGTATGTGTATAACTCATAAGAAAAATTAATTCAAAGTCTTATAGTTTCATGGAATCAGTTCGAAATATGAGACTATACCACTTCTGTAAAATAGTTCCAAGAAGAGAACTAGTAGAAGTTAGATCAGCAATACTGAATGGAAATGGTAATACTTATCGGCACAGCAATACTATTGACAGAACATCTTCATACGTGTTCACGATCGAATGATCCAATGTTCTTCACGTCATTCAGTACCTTTTTTTAAATCGGAAATTCCAACTTATTCTCAACAGAGTTGAATTGCTCGTCACAGAATAAACAAAATAAAGAATTTGTTTTTCTTTTTTACCAAGCGAGAATAATACATTAACATAGCAAACAAACTCAGAGAAAACATAGCAGTATAATGGAAAAGGAGGGCCTATTCAAAAGCGCCAGATCCTGGAAGGTATTCCCAGACTGGAATGGCAAATGAACCGTCAGATATTCTTATTCTTCTCACCCGTGTAGTCAGTCAGCTGTAGCAGTTGTCAACTGTCAGTTTCAAGGCCGGTGTGAATAAGTCTTTGGTCAATAGTCTAGCCAAGCCAGCACACCGGTCTGTTCACAGTACTGTAATGACTTCCCAGAAATCACTGAATAGCCTCACTCATTCTGTAATGCTGAGATTTCCCAATTTATTCTTGAGAATCAGGTTGAATTTGGCATTATAAATATTCCATTGCGGTTCGGCAGGCCGTGCGTAGTTTGCAACATTCTGAGAAATACAATTCATCACTGCAGTGCAATGACATTTAATCTGTGCTGATTAGGAACTGAAGTCAAATTTACTAATTGATTTCCTAATTTACTCTTCTTGAGCTGAATTTTGTGATTGAAAATAAAAACATAAAGATATTACGAAAACAGAGTGTAATAGATAAAGTACCACTCACGTAAAAAACGTGTCAATAAAAAAAAAAATCGTTTCAGTTCTTAAGCAGAATACCCAAACGGGCCACATTACTTTTGTTTTAGTAAAAGATAAGACAAAACCCAGCAAGTAAGAATATTTTAAGGTGAAGACTTGTTAACTTAAGAATCACATTTTATAACGTTCTGAGTTTTTTAATCAGTTCGGTGAAAGAAGAATATAATGGGGATTTAAAGCTTTACTAAACAAATTTCTTCCAACACCCTTGGAACTTTGTGAAACCTCCTTTTGATCATTATCACTCACGCTTTCAAACACAAAGTACAATTTTAAAGGTTTGGCATTTTAATTCAATACCATAAAACCAGGTTTAATACTAAATTGTGTTTGTCTCATCCGTAAAAGATTCGTAACAGAGTGTACGATGGTTTCTGAGACATCCGGTACAGCTTTCCCCAGCTCCGGTGATGCCTCACCTTGGCGAGGGTCGTGGAGGCGGCAAGAGGAGCATTGATGCCAAGGACCGCGCATTACACCTGCATCATCTCCCATCCGTCAGCGCTGGCGGACAAAACGGGAGTCACTCCTTAAATGGGAGGTTACACGCTCATAAATAATGTTTTATGTTGGCTGATTTGCTACAAATTCATGTCGTTACCACTGAAATTCACAATTAAGGAGTGTTCTCTTATCATCTGACATAATATTCTCCAGTAATGTTCGCCTTTACATTAAAAATCTTGAGGTTTGAACGATAAAAAACAGAATAGAACGAACCAAAAAGTAGGTGAGGAGTTTATCAGAGAGTCCTTACTTACACAAAGTCTTCTAACTATCACATTTTAAATACGTTTATCTGATAGTACGGATTTGAAACACAATTGTCGTATATCAGACAGTGTAAACAAATTACCCTTCGTAGAGGAACAGAATATGATTTATAGACGACTTTCAAAAGATAGTCAAATATTTTTTATCCTCACTTTTTTTTGTCTCATTCATCACAGAACTATTACTTCTTAAAGTCAGAGCCCATCCTATTGCTCTGAGTCTCCCATGTTGCAGTCTCTCCAGTCTGGTTGTTGGAAAACTCGATAGGCTACCTGACGAGAATTACAAACAAGAGACAACGAGATGACTTTGTAATTCAAAGAGTGTAAATATGTTTCCCTAAACGGCAGCGGTCAGCTATCAAAGTAATCGCCTGCCTGACCTGACCTTTCCCATCCTCACTCGACCTCTAGGGCTGAGTTGAGTATGCGGACACCATTTAAACTAAGCATGACTATCTCTTAGGTTGTGAAAGTTCATTTTAAATAATGACAAGACAAATGATTTAAACAACAACCTCAATCAATAAATACTGAAACAGCAAATGACATGAACAGCTCTGAATGAATGATAACTGATGGAGAACAACCCTTACCAATAGAATAATTGTACCTCCGGACTTCAATCTGTATAATAATCCCTTTGCAATATATTAGACTACTTGCACTTCCTTAATCATACAGTGAAAATAAATTATTTCTCCAACAGCACTTAAGGTACAAGACCAAAAATCCAAGATCGGTAGCTTAAGAGCAGTTTTTTTAGCAGGATGATGAAATTTTGTGTAAGTTTACCTCTAAACTAAAATGGTACTTTTTGAGCTGATGGGTGCTTAACAGTGTAAAAATATGCTTTCTTGCTGAAATAATATTTTTTATTTTAATATGGAAGGGAAATTTTCCTCACTGAGTATAATAAAATTCTTACAGTATCGTTTCTCAAACTCAATATTCAGAGTGGCAAAAATATCAATGAAATAGTAACATCTCATAACATACAGTATTTTGTCATGTGACATTCTAATCTGTCTGAAGATTGTTACGGTTATCACAACTTTATTTTGTAATTACAAAGTAGGCAATTGATAGCTAATACCATTGACTATGTACACTCACGTTAGTGTACATAGTCAATGCTAATACCTATCAAACAAAGGATCTTTTAAAATATAGATCACTACTTCCATCATGTTCCAGGAGGTTGGCTGTGGATCGGTTGTGTGTACAATAGGACTTTCCCCAGACGTGATGGCGACGGGGATGGGATGGATGATGGTTTGGCCATCAAACCAATCATACTCGTGACTGCTGCCATCTGGCGCCGCCTCGCCGCACTTTTACCCACCGCAACACTCTCACTACATATTTTCATTTCTTTTTATTAAATCGGAGGAAAGTTTTCATCAGGTATAGTTATGACAATTCGTGTTAGTTCTGACCAAACTATTTGTCATTTCACGATTTGAATGAGGCCTACGAAATGAAATATTTTTGAGAAATTCGAATTTAATATAAGTGCTGCCATTTACTTTCCCGTAGTTCCTTCACAGTCTTAGAGTTCCTTTCAAATAAAGATGTTCTTCAATTACAATCATAAATTGTCTGGGGGAAGTTTTTTATGTACGAAACGAATGGAAAGACTTAAAATATACTATTATGGAATTCATGTGTCTTCAAAGTTAGTGACCTCCACAATCTAAGGATAACAGCACATATTAGGGCATATAAAGGGCAAAGCTCCCTCGTAAAATATGACCTTAACATTTAACTCTCATCAAATGGTTCACGCGCTGTGCTTTCCCACTCATGAAGCTCTGTGTCTCGCAGGGTCTTCAAGTAATAGGCTTAAATAATTGTTCAAAAGGCATTTGAACATTTATTTGACTTGCCATTTTTACTGAGGCATGATAGCGTGGCAGTCGAGAGTCAAGTACCTCGGTGTCATTCTTGACCAGAGGTTAACAATGACGCCCCACGTCACCAGGCTGTGTGTGACACGAAGTCACTTTCGGTGAAGACAAAAGTCCAGCTGTACACCGCTCTACTCCGCCATGGTTTGATCTACGCTGCTCCTGCCTGGTACCACCTCACCTGCAGGCTGCAGGACGTCGATGAGGGCACTGCTGGCGGTACAAAGCAGGTGTCTGCGTCGAGCCATCGTGGTTTGTGAGGAACTCAGTAATCAGAGATGCTGTTCGCGTCCCTACCATCATCAGGGACTTCGTTGACCGACTGACTAAAACCTTCGAGGACTCTGCGGCTACCTCCGAATGGGACCACATAAGGGAGCTGATCGACCAGGAACCCCCACGGATGAGGCCCAACATCCCCGAGTGAACTCAACAACTACCACTCGCTGACAGGTGGCTTTGCTACTATAGGTCAGCAGACCCCCCCCCCCCGTCCTTCGTCTAGGACTAGCAAGTCGAGGCTGATAGAGAAGTGGTTGCAACCAACCACGGTCATCCACCCACTCACCCTACAAAAAAGAAAAAATCGTTACCATATGCCAAAAGGTTTAATCAAAGTAGGGTCATGAAATATATTTTAAAATGTACATTACTTGTTGGATATTTGTTTGTCTCATAATTGATGAAAATGCTATACGTGTATAAAAGAATATTGATACTATTGATGTTAAAATCAAGATTCCTGTTAATACAAATTGCTAGTTTATCTATGCTTTTTTAAGATTAATCTGCATTTTAAAATGACTTAATTTGACTTTACATATGGCCAAAAATTAAGATCATTTGGATTGAACCTTATTTTTTTACGGTCGTTAAAACCCTTTAACTCTGTGATCAAGTGGCTTTCGATTTTTATATTCTAAAAATGATTTTATTTGCATTTTGTCTTGGATTAAATACTACATATTTTTATCTTTACTAGAGATCGCCTTCTGATCGAAATTCGATGAAAATTTCAGTCGATCTGGACCAAAGAAGCTTAAAAACATTTTAGAACTAAAACATCTGTTCCTTCTAATTTTCTAGCAGTTGTTTTTAAAACAGCTGTATAATGATTCATTCAAATCTCCTTTCTCCATAATATTAACATTGGAACTTTGAAAGCCTGTGGGGCGTAGTCCTGGAGGCCGATGTGAATTAGAATGTGATTCTGCTCATCTACAGGACTATACCTTTCTAACGGTATTCGCTGATTTATCCTGCGATGCACACGAGCTGAGGAAAAAGGAGGAAATGAAACATGCTCGCGTATAGATAACAACAACAACAGAACGTAGTTTTTAGAAAAATGCCCCTGCTCCGTCCCTCAACCATCCCCCGTCCTTGAAAGCCATGAGCTCAGATACATCGAGCCATCTGTAGTAGGGAAAAATACAATTGTTGGAAAAAAGTTGTTAAATATTTACAGAAATAAAGGAAGGATATTCACCTACTAATTATAAGGATGGGAATTTGTTTACGCATAAAAGATTAAATCTGTTAACGTGTTATCTTACCTGCTATATTTACAGTTACATGCCATAAAATTGTGCATTGGATGGATGATGTCATAAAAATAGCAAAGAAAATCCTTGGCAGATTTGAAGCATAAAATAAGCCATAAAACACCGCTCAAGGTGGTATGGAAGAAGTGTAGTTACAGTAAAAATTAGCAAGGTCTTCAAGTACTATAATTTACGGTATGATTACAACGTATTGCCGTTGATGTTAGAGAAGCTAAAAAAGGGACATAGCAATACAGAACGTGATAAGGTTATAAATCTTTACTTTTAAAAGCAAAACGGAATTTTAGAGTGAATTGATTTCAAGGTATATTGGTATCAAGATATATACATTTTTTTAATCTCACATAAAATGTAGGCCTAATCATCGACATGTTCTCAAATAGTTTTAAAATGATTACAGTTATATGTGGACACCAGCTTGATTCAGCATAAAACGAGCGTTTAAGAAAGGTAAATTTAAAACGAAAATTCCTTAAACCTAAACGTTAAATGACGTTTTTCAAATTAGAGTGTTTTTGCACATTCGTTAAATGTGTACGGTAAACTCTAATCGTAATTCATTTATAAATGATTTACCTTTTTTACTGCTTAGTGCACAAACACACAGAGTAATAGAGTTTTTGCAATATACGGTCAATCTTACGGTAAACGTTAAACGCTATTTTAATATTTGTAAAGTAATGGAAAATACATTGTGCAGGAAGATTCAACCGTATAAATAATGTAAAGTGAAACCCACTGATTGTTTTTCAACATGTTTTTCGTAACTTTTAAGTGCACAAACACACAGAGAGCAGCACGATGTAACTAGACGCGACGCGATTGAATCAAAACCATGTAATCAGATTGAGCCGAACACACAGTGAGTGACACGACGCGACGCGACCAATTATTTGGGTTTGAATGAATCGCCTCGCGTCGCTCTCTGTGTGTTCGGCTCGGGTTTGATTCAATCGCTTCGCGTCTAGTTCTTGGAGGAACTAAAAATAATTCCTCCAAGGTCTAGTTGCATCGCGTTGCTCTCTTTGTGTTTGTGCACTTAAAGTTACGAAAAACATGTTGAAAAAAATCAGTGGGTTTCACTTTACATTATTTATACGGTTGAATCTTCCTGCACAACGTATTTTCCATTACTTTACGAATATTAAAATAGCGTTTAACGTTGACCGTAATGTGTTAAAATGTGTTATTTGAGAGACCTGTGTTATTATTATTATTATTTTTTTTTAATAGTGTTTAACTAGGATTATCTGGCTTATGTTGCCGTTCATCCCCATACGCGTGGAACACGCGTACTCCTGGTCTCTTATTTTTCTTGATGGAACCTTATCAAATGTTGTGCACGCCACAACATGTGTTGCTGAGCACGCAACAAGGCGTCGTGTGGTGTGGGAATAACGGTAACTGCACTGCTGTTAGATGCAAACTGGTGTTGCAAGTAATTTATGCTGGGCTCCCAATCTAGTAGTGTATCCTAAAACAAGCGCTGTTCGGTCGAATTTTTTCCGATCTACGATTATGATATTTTACTTTTATGATAATTATAATAAACCTTTTTTCCTTGTTGTCACTTTCCGACCAAATGTCGCTGCTCCCTGGCACCTGCGCTGTGTGACCAGGCTAATTGCACGCCCGTGTTTGTTGAGGTTTTACTGTGATGAAAGTCCCGAGTGGACAATGGATTTCTCCCGAGCCAACAAGACCGGGGACGCGGGCGCGGCGGCGTGGGGACAGACTTGTTGGGCAAGGGACGATGATCATCCTTGAAGATCGGGGATAGCTTTGTAGAATTTGCATCTAAATAACTCTCTACAGACTATCTAGCTCACTAATCCTCATGATTTGTGTGCGCATTCGTCGCCCACTACTGGGGATTGTTGTGATAATGTTGAATTTTGAAGATTCATCACCAATTTGACATAGATTTCTTTTAAGGAGTACCTAAACTTGTAGAAATTCACAAGTGGAATTTTTTTTTTATTTACAATTCTGATGGCCTCTACGACACACTCTCTAGTTTTAACGTTCATGTGCATTGTTTCTCATTTTATGAGTACAGCTGTTAGAATTTAAAATTGAAAGATACGATACCAGCTATATAACACATCAATTAATGGACTCGTTTGCTCATGAGACAATTATTCTTCAATTACAGCATGTTCTGGCTCAAAATAACATAAGATACATTTGCTATGACACTGACCTTTTCTGTGGTGCGATTATAAGTTGAATGCTGAATGACTGTTTGATTGAGATGATTCAGATGAGGCGTCTGTTTGTACCTCACAAAGATCCGCTGGGTGCAGTTTCAAACCTTCAAAAACCTTCCTTTTTCGGATCGAACTGGAACTGGCAACCTTTGGATTATAAGGCGAGTTCTATAACCTTATTGTGTAGCTCTAATAATAGCATAGGATATATTTAAAAGGTGCAAACATAGTCCATAACCGATTTCATAAAACTAAGAAAGCGACTGAACGGGTGTTCCCTAAAGTACGTTAAGAAAAGATCCAAAAAGATTATTTTTCATCGCCAATTTAAGTTTAGAAGGTCAACAGCTATCACCATCCTCATGACACTGTATAGCACACCGTGCTAACGCCACACATTACCCCTCTCCATAACCAATAAACCCACCATGTAACCTAACACATCATCGAATACCCATACATGGTTAACATATTCACGCTGCGTTCCAACCGCTGACCCAAGATGGTTCATCCACCGATGACGTCATGGTTACGCGCTTCGATTTAATAGAGGGGCTAAGTTTCGAAATTAGCCTCACGTTGAGCAAGCGATTGTTGTGTCCCAACGTCCGGATGTTTAAACATCGGATGATCGCGAGGCCTAGTGCCCGGAGTGGCCGGTAGAGCGCTGAGCACGCAACATGGCGTCGCGTGGCGTGGGAATAACGGTAACTGCTCTAGTTGTAGATGAAACTGGTGTTGCAAGTAATTTATGCTTGGCCAACAATTGAAGTAAGGCAAAATATGCAACTGCTCTACAAAAAAGATGCAAATCAAGGCAGTTTTATATAGTTTTTTATTGGATTCATGTACTGGCTTATAAACAGTAAGGTTGATTTACTTTTTTGCTTAACACTATTGTGTACTTCAAAGAACTTCAAAGGACATTGCAAAGTTTTGAACGCTAAAATATTTACTTTGTGCTTTTGTCTTATTGTAACAGGATTACCGTCTTAGAAATTATAGTATTTTAGACCTGAAACGTCACTAGAAAGGCCAAATCAAGTATTAGAGTGATTAAAAGGTACTCCAAAATGCTTGCTGGTCTAAGAGAAGAGGATCATAACAAAATATCCATGGGAACTGTGGTGTAAACCAACAATAAAACTCATGGATAAAAAATATGAGAGTTTAAAACACAAATACTACAACATAGAGAAGGAGAACTTAAAGTTGACGCTGAAAGAGAAGTGTATGAAGAATCCACAATCGTACACACCACCACCTAGATATTTCCTTATCATCAACAAAATCACAGTCAGAGCCGAATCTCTTCTACTCGATTATTAATCCTTGTCATATAAACAAACCAATCCAAGTACAATCACGTCGGCTGTTGCATGTCTGTCCCTTATCATTCATAAGCTAGCCGGTAACTCACGTAGTGCGTACGGGAAGCCCAAGAAAGTGTCGTCGGTGTGAAAGTGGCAGCCAAATGTGTGAATGTTCGTGGCTAGAAAGCCTCAGCCGTGTGAATGATTGATTCGACTTTCATTCTAGAGTTCACCAGATTACTCCGAAGTGATCATATAATTTTCCCCGGATAATCTACCCGGTTCGCAACACCATACTCTGTGTCGAGCTCAGCCCGGCCAGTAGTGTGTTTTGGTTACTTCTGGCCCGGAAGTGACGTCACCGGAAGCCACGTGCCACGGCACGCAGCTTCCGGTGGGCCAGAAGTGGGGACAATAGATGTTGGGGTGGAGATGGTGAGAGCGTCGGCGGTCGGTTGAGCGAAGAGTGCGCATAAAATAGAAGTTAGTTCAAAATTGAAATTCGACGGTGTTAATAAAAACTCTAATAGTTGAACGAAACTAGAAGTTAGTGTAAAACTGAAATTCAACAATCGGGGTGTTGAACTAAATTTGCGCATAAATTAAAAGTTGGTTCAAAACTGAAATTCAACGATCGGGAGTTGAACTAAATTTGCGCATAAATTAACCGGGGTTGAAGTAAAACTTCGCATAAATTAAAAATTAGTTCAAAATTGTAATTCGACGGTGTTAATAAAAACTCTAACAGTTGAACGAAAATAAAAGTCAGTTCAAACATAGCGCAGTCATAACAAGAGAGAGAGAGAGAAGGTAAATAGAAGTGTTCAGTTCCGCGGATAGAACGAGAATGAAGAATGAAACATGACGCGTCGAAATATATGCGTGACTGTAGATGTCAGTTAATGGGGGGTCTAGAGCTTCCGGCCTGTCAGATGGTGAATTAATCAATGGGGGGAGTGGAGATGGCGCTCGGTTGAACTAAAATTGCGCATAAATTAAAAGTTGCTTCAAAACTGAAATTCAACAATTGGGAGTTGAACTAAATTTGCGCATAAATTATTAGTTAGTTCAAAACTGAAATTCAACAACTGGGGGTTGAACTAAATTTGCGCATAAATTAACCGGGGTTGAATTAAAACTGTGCATAAATTAAAAGTTAGTTCATGTTAGCTGAAGAGTGTACAAAACAATGAAACAGGAATTGTCGTGAGCGCGCTTATATAAGGAAGGGTGGGGGTAAAATATGAAAACCTGCTGAACACAGTCGATAGGTGTAACAAGTTCGAAGTTGTGGAAACGTAACATTGAACGCAAAATGTTGTGAATAACACTATCGTCAACGCTAACTTGCGAAGTTCTAGCAGAGTACAACGGGTTAAAACTTAATTTCTTCCTTACTTTTGTTAAATTAGTTTTAATCTTTGAAACAGAAGGTTTGGAATTACTTCGTAATATATGTTGTGTCCGCAAAAGTTTCAATTTTAAACATTGCGTATCCATCACAAGAAGTATATCAGACGTGTAGAAGTCAGAACAAGACAGATGAATGAGATATAACGTCGAGCACGCGAAGGTGATTCAAACAGGACGACATGTGCTAATGTAAATGAAACTCCAGGTTAGTAGCAATTAGACTTGTATAATGAAGTTGGCGAAACGTATATGTAATGAGTAGGAAGGATGCGAACAACACAAATGCGAGTTAATTAATGGTCGCGGCGCGATGAACAATCTCCTTTTATAACGGTTATCGCGTGAGAAGATCGGTTTCGCATGAGCGCCCAAGTGGAACCTCCCGTGTTCACTCAAGCGGAACCCCCCCCCCCCCCGGTGACTAATCAAGCGGAACCCCCCCCTCCCCCTCATAAAAAATGGAGATTAAAATCCCCCCCCCCCGGTGGTCACTCAAGCGGAACCCCCCCCCCGGTGACTAATCAAGCGGAACCCCCCCCCCTCATAAAAAATGGAGATTAAACCCCCCCCCCGGTGGTCACTCAAGCGGAACCCCGCCGGGTCGATGACCGGTCAATGGCCGGTCACGACCGGTTGCTAACCCCATCTAATTACCACACTTCACATCCCATGCCAGCCATGAACTACTATTGTTTGAATGAAACAGAATTAAACATGGCAGCCACCATGGAAAATTCTAACCTCAAACCTTGGTTTTACGTCACTGCGCATGCGCCGCTCCCACTCCTTCGTTTCATTTTTATGCTGCTATAACTTGTACTGGAGTGAGCCAACTTCACGCTACGGCGCCTAGTCATGTATTACTCACTTTAGCGCTACTGCGAATGCGCCTAGTCTGTATTACTCACTTTAGCGCTGCTGCGAATGCAACGAGTTCTCCGGATCGGAATCACTCCTCGCTATTGCGCATGCGCCGAGTCCTGTATTACTCAATTTAGCTCTACTGTGCACGGAAAGTTCTAACCTCAAACCTTGGATTTTACGTCGCTGCGCATGCGCCACCCCCACTCCTTCGTTTCATTTTTACACTGCTGCGAACTGGAGTGGATTGAAGACCGTACTGGAGTGAAACAATTTCCCCACCACTGCATTAATTACCCCCACCACTCGAAAACCCGAGGAGCGATACGAGCCCGATTTTCGCGTCAGTCGTCAACGAGTTTTCATAGCGAAAAGTCGTTGGCGACTCGGTAAGAGGTTCAAATATATAGTAGGCCTATATATATTTGAACTTCTTATACTACGTTGCGTTCTTTAATGCAATGTGGTATGTGTGTGTGTGTGTAAATATTAGTTGTAAGTTGCACTTAATTTAAGAATTAATTTGCGCATTGCGATGTTAGTTATAAGTTGTGTTTAGCGTTAAGGTGTATTAATTTTAAGAATAATGATGGTATTTGGTTGTGTTGAAATATTTGATATTTAATAATGATGTGCTGTTAGTTTTAAGTGTTGGTATTAATAATTAATGTTGTTGTTTTGCCTTTCAGCTAGATGATAGGGGGTAGATTAAATGTAAATTCAGAAGTTCGGTTGAACTTCACTTAGAAGGGGTGGGACATCCGCAAATTGTAGGTAGCGGACTAGGTTTTTTGCATTTTGTTTAGGAATATGATGGGTGGGATTAGCTTGGGTGGGTGTTAGAGTTGCGTTTCTGCATTAGCTGTTCCAGTTTCCCTTGTAATTAGTGGTTACGCTTGAATAAGGGCCGGGACGTTACGCTTGAATGCGGACGGACCAAACAAAATTGCGTCGATGTCCCTCGCAGAACGTAACTAGTGGGTTGGGAGTGGGAACCGTTAGGCAAACAGGGTGGTGGGAACAGTTACTACTGTTCCCATCACCTTGGTTCATTATAAGTCTTGAATGACCTTGACCCACTTTCGGAAGGGTCAATGACCCCCCCCCGTGACTAATCAAGCGGAACCCCCCCCATAAAAAATGGAGATTAAATCCCCCCCCGAAAATTAAAATGCCTATAAATCGATAATGGATTAACGGATTAGGACAAGCGATACATCATTGAAAAGGTTTATGTAAGACGAACATTTTAGTTAAGGAAGAATTTAGTTATCTTATTTTAGTCGAAAGTTATGCGAATTATTTGAAATAAATACCCCCTCTCATTCCTTCCCTCCCACCTTCCCCCACTTAACGGCTGTTAACCCTTCTCATTAGCATATTGTTATAAAAGACGCATCGACCACGGCTAACGTTTTATTCTGTTTCCAGACGTTACGCTGCGAACTGCGAACAGAACTAACACGATGTCATCCCTGCCGACTACAACTTCCACTACAGCCTGCTCTTCTATTACAAGTTCAACTTCTACTACGGCTTCAACTCCAGTCAAGAAAACTCTTTGCTTGAAAAATGCTCCCGTCTGGTATAAGTGCAAGCTAGAGCGTTGTGTTTCTCCCCCATTATTTTTAACACTCTAAGTCTCGTGATCTACTTTTCTGAGGCCGTTGTACAGTTATATGACCTCTCCGACTTGCATTGTTTGCCGGTGTAGCTTCATATAGCGTGCAAATAATGGTTCCTAATGAAATCTCATCAGCATTCAAAGACAGAGACTGTTGTTTTGCAAGTTAATTAGTCTTGAAATAATGAAGTAGGAAACGTATATGTAATGAGTAGGAAAGATATGAACACCGCGAATGCGAGTTAATTAGCGGTAGCGGCGCGATGAACATTTGCCTTCATTATCATATAACTACTATCTCGTGAGAAGATCGGTTCCACATTAGCGCCCAAGTGGAACCCCCCGTGTTCACTCAAGCGGAACCCCCCCCCCCGGTGACTAATCAAGCGGAACCCCCCCCCCGTGACTAATCAAGTGGAACCCTCCCCCCCCATAAAAAATGGAGATTAAATCCCCCCCCCGAAAATTAAAATGGCCATAACTCGATAATGGTTTGATCGATTACGACAAGCGATACATCATTGAAAACGTCTATGTAAGACGAACATTTTAGTCCCCCCCCCGAAAATTAAAATGGCCATAACTCGATAATGGTTTGATCGATTACGACAAGCGATACATCATTGAAAACGTCTATGTAAGACGAACATTTTAGTAAAAGAAGAATTTGGTTATCTTATTTGAGTTAAAAGTTATGCGAATTATTTAAAATAAATACCCCCTCTTCTTCCTTTCCCCCCACCTCCCGGATCAATAATTGGTCACGGCCAGCTGTTACCCCTCTCATTAGCATACCGTTATAAAAGTGGAGCAAGCATTGTTCACTCCTCATTCCGCTTCTACACGCCACTCTTGTTGTTTCGTCTCTGCTCTTTACAATATTACTTGTTTTAAAAATGCCTCCTCGTCTTAGTGAAAATTTCAGTTCTTCCGAAATTTCTGATGTTTTTGAACAACCTGAAGACACTTTAAATAACGACAGTGACAGTGAAGATGATGATGAAGGTGATTATTATAGCGTTAAAATTAGTGAAGAACTGAAAGTTATAGCAATTGATCCACAATTCCCATTCGATACAATAGAAAAATTCATGTCTGAAGCTCATAAATGGTTGGATTCAGGATCTTACGTACGAATCGGCTCTTTTATATTGTATGATGATTGTAATTCTTTTCTTATAACACCAAATGATAGAGACCGCATGCGGCAGTGGGCTCAAACAATGAAGGAGTGCTACGAACAAGGTGTGGATGTTGGCGGCTATTTTACAGCGCAAGTGGTTTAATAATCAAATTACCCTTCCCCCACCCTACACCTTATCCCTTCCCAATCCTTATTCCTTCCCCCTCCCCATTTTTAAAACTCATAAAAGGCGGGCTATGAACCTCCAGGTTTCTAGTCTGTACTTGCACCTTGTGCCGTCAAGATGCTTACCACTTTATCTTTTAATAGTATTACAGGCACTGAGCAGAAATTCTATAGAAAATTTTGTTCTCTACTTGATAAACCGCAAAAACTACCTCCAAATACTTTCACCTACAAGCTACCTCTGATGGACAAGGATGATGTAAGCAAAATACCATAAGTTCAAGCGAAATTTCTGGAAGAAAAAAATCTTGTTTATGTAAGAGAAGTGTATCATAATGAATATTCAAAAAGATTGGCTTACGAATTCATTAAGGAACATGCAGGACGTGAAAAAGAACAGTATCCAGGACCATTTTATTTATATCTTTTTGAGAATGGAGCTAGTGTAACGGTAGAAATAAGTATCAAATTAATGTAATTCTCCCTACCAAATTTGTGGGGTGAGGGTTTGAAGTAGATTTGCGCATAAATTAAAAGTTAGTTCAAAACTGAAATTCAACAATTGTTGGTCGAACTAAATTTGCGCATAAATTAACCGGGGTTGAATTAAAAGTTCGCATATCTTCCTATCAAGTTTATGAAGTTAGAATTTTGTTTTGCTGTAAAGTTATTGAAATAGTATTTGTATAAGGAAAATTCATATTGAAATACATGTTGTAATTTAGTCGTAGAGATGTGTACTGTACGAAAGCTGGATTGATAGTGAGTCGGCGTGACAAATGAACTTGTATTTATGCAGATTGTTAAAATGGAATAAAGAGATGATAGTAGCAAAACGCTCGAAGTAGAAAGTGTGAATAATGTTATATAAAGAAATAATAGTTAAACAAGGAAAATATTGAAAATTCAAACTAGTATTAAAAAAAAATATGAACGGACAATCAATTTTGTAGAAGGTTAATATTTTGTTGAAAACGTTTGATTTTCTTGGATAGTGAAGAAGAAGAAGATGAAATAGTGGTAGGGGGACCGTTATAAAAGGAGGAATGTGAGAGCCCATTTCATTTCTCTGCGAAACTTCGAAGAGTAAACATCTCAACATGTATCATTGCGATAAATGTTCGGAATCGTTTCACGATGAAATTCTATTAGACTGTCATAAAGAACTAATTCACAACAACGCAGAAGAAAAACAAGAAGAACAAGAAGAACAAGAAGAACAAGAAGAACAAGAAGAACAAGAAGAACAAGAAGAAATAACAGCAACATCTTCAACTACTTTACCGAATCTACAAGTATTTGCTTTACCCGGTAAGGTAGTAATGCATCATAAGATTCAAAATGAAAACTTGAACTTAGAAGAATTTATTAGAGAAGCAAAACCAATCGTAAGTAAAACTTTAAAAGAAGAATTGAAAAGATTGAACTTTCTTAAATTTAGTTTACTACTAGAAGCTATGTTTATAAATGTACAAGAAGAATTATCACCAAGAGGATTCATAACAAAAAACCGAACCATCATGGAAAGTTCAAACATTGATTCAATAGTAGAGAACTGTATAGAAGAAATATTAACCAAAATTCAGGAACATGAAGGAAGAGGATCCGGATGGAGTCTTTCAAGTATTGAAGGATTAGATAAAAGAGTTCAAAAACACGGATATGGACTAAGGGGATCTAGTTACATTCCTTTGCCTAAAAGTATTGAAGATACAAAATCTTGTATTAATGTTAGAAATGCAGACAATGAATGTTTTCGTTATGCAATGACAGCTAAATTTGTACCAAATAATGCGTATAGACCTGACCGGGAATATGAAAATCAAAGAAATAAGTACAATTTTCAAGGAATTACTTATCCTGTATCACTAGAAGATATATCAAAATTTGAGAAGAAAAATCCCGGTACTTCTATCAATGTTTTTGCATTAGATAGTTCAAACAAAGTGTATCCTTTACGTATTGCAAAAGAAGAACTACCAGATCATACGGATTTACTACTATTAACACGAGGAGATGTGTTTCACTATGTGTACATAAAGCAATTCGATCGTCTTGTTAACAAGCAACTTTCAAAAAATAGAAACAAAAAGTTGATTTGCAAGAGATGTTTTAATTTTCAACGAGAAGGAAGACAAGGAAGAGAATGGTTACAAGAGCACAAAAGATTATGTAACAATAATTATGAAGCAAAGATTAATTTACCTGTGGAAAACAGAGCATTCGTTTCATTTGAAAAAGTTCATCATCAATACCGTATCCCTTTAGTTGTGTATGCGGATTTTGAATCAACACTTGTTCCAGTTGAAGAAGAAAATTGCGAAGCAAGAAAAAGTGTAAAGTATCAAATGCACAAACCAAACAGTTTTTGTTTAATGGTCAAATCAACATTATCAGAAGAACATTTAAACAGATATGGATTAACTTCAGAACCTCTAGTATATCGTGGTGAAAATGCGGAAAAAATATTTCTTGATCACCTATATTCAATAGCTGGAAATGCACAAAGATTATATACAAATATTGTACCAATGAAACCGATGGACGAAGAAGAAGAAATTCAACATGAAAATGCAACTCGCTGTTTTTTGTGCAAAAATGATTTTACTATTGAGAATTATAAAATTAAAGATCACGACCACCTCACAGGTTATTACAGGGGTGCTGCTTGTAATAAATGCAACTTGAGCTATCGTTTACCACTATTTATTCCTGTGGTTCTGCATAACCTCAGTGGGTACGACGCTCATTTTATAATACCCGAATTAGGAAGAGACGACGGTAAAATCGATGTGTTAGCTGAAACTTCAGAAAAGTTCATAAGTTTTTCCAAAGAAGTTGGAAACCTCAAATTAAGATTCTTGGACTCCTACCGATTTATGCCGTCGAGTTTGTCCAAACTTTCTGAAAACCTAAGGAAACAAGATTTAATCGAAACGAAGAAGATTGTAAACAACGACAAACTGGATCTGGTACTTCGAAAAGGTGTTTTTCCATATGATTACATAGACAGTTTAGAAAGATTTAATGAAACATCATTACCTCCAAAAGAAGAATTTAAAAGTAAACTGTACGACATGGATATATCTCAAGATGATTATAATCACGCATGCAAAGTATGGAACGAATTAGGATTTAGAACATTGGGAGAATATTCAGATTTTTATGTTAAACTAGATGTGACTTTATTATGTGATGTGATGGAAGAATTTAGAAATACGTGTTTTGCAGCATATGGATTGGACCCTCTTCATTCGTACACTTCGCCTGGACTAGCGTGGCAAGCCATGTTGAAAGAGACAAATTGTAAAATACAACTTCTTACAGATATAGATATGGTTTTGATGTTAGAGTCAGGAGTTCGAGGAGGATTGACGCAAAGTGTAACACGACATGTCAGGGCAAACAACAAGTATTTGCCCGATTATGATGCATCAAAACCAACAACATTCCTGGGTTATTTCGATGCAAATAACTTATACGGATGGGCAATGTCGAATCCCCTTCCATATGATAATTTCAAATGGATAGATCCTGAATCAATTGGAAACATAATGGATATACCGAAGCATGGTGAAACAGGTTATATTTTTGACGTCGATTTTGAATATCCCGAACATCTTCACGATCAACATTATGATTTACCACTGCTTCCGAAGACCGAAATTTCTCCAACTGGAAGATGGCCGAAATTAATGATGACTTTAACCGACAAGTCTCGGTATGTTGGACACTACTGGATGATACAACAGGCCTTAGACTTGGGATTGAGAATTACAAAAATTAATCGAGTATTACAATTCTCTCAATCTTGTTGGTTAAAACCGTACATTGACAACAACACAAGAAGAAGAGCTGCTGCTACATCAAGTTTTCAAAAAGATTTTTTCAAACTAATGAACAACGCAATATTTGGCAAGACTTTGGAAAACAAAAGGAAACATAAGGATATCAAATTGGTAACTGATCCAGTAAAATTACAGAAATTAGTGCAACAACCAAACTTTGGTACATCTGTAATTATTAATGAAAATCTAGTTCTTATTTCCATGAACAAGAAGTCAGTTACAATGGATCGTCCTTTGTATCTTGGAATGTCAATCTTGGATATTTCTAAAACACACATGTACGAGTTTCATTATAAGAAGATGGTTAACTATTATGGAAGAGAGAACATTGGTATTGCATATATGGATACGGATGCACTCATTTACTGGATTAAAACAAATGACATGTACGAAGATCTACGCACTTTTATGTATAAAGATGATTTCGACTTTTCCGATTATCCCAAGGAGCATCCAAATTACGACTACGACAGAAACAAGAAAGTATTGGGAAAATTTAAAGATGAAACAAATGGTGTGCCAATGATGGAAATTGTAGCATTGATGTCCAAACTGTATTCGTTTCAACTGTACATAAACGAGTTACGAAGAAAGCCAAAGGAATAAAAACCTCTTTCCTGAAGAAGAACGTACAGTTTGAACATTATAAAAGATGTTTGTTTGAAAATGTTGAAACAACTGCAACATTTAACACCATAAGAAGCTTCAACCATCGTCTTTTCAGTGTGAAGCAAACCAAATCGGCATTGAGCTATAAGGATGACAAAAGATACATCCTTGAAGACAACATAAGAACTCTGCCATTTGGACATTACTCTCTAAACCCTATCGACCAGTAAACCTATTCTTCGTCCTCTACCTTATTCCTTTTTCCTTTCTGTACAGAAAAGAGGATATGGCGAGCCCAATGCTATATTCTTTCTTTTTACACTAATATGAAATGGTCTTGACCTATATTCAAAACTATATAAAAGAGAATGAACTATTCTACGGATTAGTATTTTTACAAGCGGTGTGCAAGCAACACCTGAAGATGGAAAGTGTGAAGGACAAGATTGTAAATGAACTACATAAACCAGCAAGAAGAAGATTTCCAAGAAGAAGTACAATTATTAAGGGAATGAATGATCTTTATCAAGCTGATCTCATTGAAATGATACCGCACAGTAAATTAAACAAAGGTTTTAAATATATTTTAACAATTATAGACTGTTTTACTAAAATAGCTGACGCTTTACCATTGAAGGATAAGACTGGTAAAAGTGTTACGAAAGCTATGGAAACAACGATACAAAGAAATAAATTCAAAATCAAACATCTACAGACTGATGATGGAAAAGAATATTTTAATAAAGACTTTGGAGCTTTGATGAAGAAATATCAAATAAATCATTATTCTACAAATTCTGAAGTTAAAGCTTCAATAATTGAAAGATTCAATAAAACATTGAAAGGAGCAATGTACAAACAATTTTCAAAACGAGGATCATACGTGTGGTATGACATATTACCACAACTTATAAAAGAGTATAACAACAAAATATCATCGTACCATCGGAATGAAACCTATCCAAGTAAACAGCGCTAATGTTAAGGTTGTATTACAACGCATCAGAAATAATACAACACCTAAATTGGAAAAGTTGCAACCAAAAAAGTTTAAAGTCAACGATAAAGTTCGTATAAGCAAATACAAAGGTGTATTTAGTAAAAGATATCTACCAAATTGGACTAATGAAGTATTTACAGTTTATAAAGTGCAACCAACTATACCTGAAACTTACTTATTAAAGGATAACAAGGGTGAATTACTTCAAGGTGGATTCTACGGACATGAATTGTTGAAATCAACAGTCGGTGATGTATATCTTGTTGAAAAGGTATTACAAAGGAAAAAGGATATAGTTAAAGTCCGGTGGTTAGGATTCGATAAAAGTGAAGACTCTTGGATTCCTTCAAAAGACTTGGTATAGTAATTTAATAGCTCATTATGTGTTTAACCTTGACACAAGATGGAGATTGTACAACAAAAAGATCGATTTAATATCAATAATATTGATGAATTGACGGTTGACAATGATAAGTTAAATCATGGTAAACATGGTGAATTACTACCGAATACGATAAGATGTTTAATAACTGGTCCTTCAAATTGTGGAAAAACAAATGTTGTTTTTAACCTTATAACTAATCCTAAAGGATTGCGCTTTAACAATATATACATTTTTTCAAAATCATTGCAACAACCAAAATATCAATTATTGGATAAAGTACTTGCAAGTGTACCTGAAGTGAATTTCTACAAGTTTAATGCCAGTGAAACAATTATGCAACCAAATGAAGCAAAACCATTTTCTATTTTTATTTTTGACGATGTGTCTTGTGAAAATCACGACACCATAAGGAATTACTTCGCTATGGGAAGACATCATAATATCGATAGCATTTATATTGGTCAAACATACAGTAAGATTCCAAAACAACTCATAAGAGACAATGCAAATATGTTGATCATCTTCAAGCAAGATGAAACAAATTTAAAACATATATATAATGATCATGTAAATGCGGATATGGCATTTGAGAAATTTAAAGAGATGTGTGGCAAAGCATGGAATGAGAAATATGGCTTTCTCGTTATTATGAAGGAAGAAGATATTAAAAATGGTAGATATCGTATAGGGTTGGATAAATTTGTATTTATGCGTTGAACTACCGATGCTACATCTAGTTACACGTTGAACTTCACAGAGTAAACATGGTGAATCAAGAAAAACTATTGAAAGAAATAAAATCACTCAGTGATTCTATTAGGATGAAGAATCGTGCATTGAGGATGGGTTTAAGTGAAAGAGAAGAATTTCTAGAGACTACATTTAAACCTATTACGGAACCTTTAAAACAGATATCAGAAACTATTGGTAAACCTCGTTATGAAGGAGATGTTTTACTGCCAGTTTCTAAACAAGAAGTACAAGCATTAAAAAAAGAAGAAGAAGATGATGATTCATATACAAGTGCTAGTGAGCAAGAAGAAACAAAAGAAGAAGAACCAATTGTTGAAAAGGAAGAAGAACAGCCAATACCTGAAGCAGAACAATCTATTCCGAATTTAACTCAATTGAGTAGCGATATATTACAACATGGACCTCTTGGAAGAAAATATATAATGAAGATGCTACATGACATGAAATCAAACCCGAATTTGAGTAGATCACACGTATACGGAGCAAGAATTGATGGGAATGAATTGAAGATTGGCGATTCAAAGCTTGAAATAACACAAGACGATTACATCATTATTGGTGAGCATAAATATAAAGGAACAAAAGGACTTTATGAATTAATTTTTAAAAACATACCACTAAGATATTCATCCAAAGATTTAAGTGTTTTTAAGGAGATTCTACAAAATACTAACGCTCATAAAAGAAACTACTTAAAGGATGCAATGATTAATCGTTCACGTGCAACAAAATATAACATTGTTATAAAAAAGTTGTTTCCTCCACGAAAATTGCCAACATTACGTACTGCACCAGCGGTGAGACAACCACTGAAAAGAAAATCTTTATCACTTATGGATTTATCACTTCTTGAACAACATGGTAAAAAGAGTAAAGGAGATACTTCAACATCTGGCAAAGGATTGATGAAAAATCTATACAATACAAATGTGATTTACTACAACGACATCAATAAATTGGTTGATAGAATGAGACTATTGCATGAAGCCATGGAAGCCGGTCATACAGGTTTAAATAATGAATGGGTAGCTCTGATTGACGAACTCAGGAATCGCGGCATGATCGTATAATTGTCCGCGGATATATAAGAGTTGCAGGCGTATAATGTGTCAGTTCTAACATGAGCGTCGACAAGTTCGGACGATACTCCGCGTTAGGAGTGCAAGTTGGAGAAAACAGAAAAAGAAGTGGATTACCGCAAACACCCGAAGGTGACTATAACATAAATAATAAACGTTTAAAGTTTGTTAGAGATCCAGAAGAAGATGGAGATGCAACAAATTTAAAAACAGTAAAGGAGGAAACATCTACAAGTTTAAAACTCGACAACAACCAACTGTATGATGCAAAATCTCACAGAGTTATTAATGTTGCAAAACCAGTCAACAATGGAGATGTTGTTAATAAAGGTTATTTTCTATCTGCGATGGAATACGCTTTACTGTTGGAAAAGACTAAAAGTGGAAAAAAGTACAATGCTTTAAATTATAAAATAACTAATGTGGCAGATCCAACCGAGGATACAGATACAATCAATAAGCGTTATTTGCACTCTGTAATACCAGAAAAGAAAAAAGATGGATTTTCCTTCTATAAATATACTATAAACGATATTGGATATCCTAAAGAAGAAAGTGATGGTGTTAATATTAAATACATGAAAGATAATTGTATTTTATATAATGGTGTTGTTATTGATTGTCATGGAAAAGTGTTGTCCAATCTGAAAGATGGTTCAACTCCATCGGATGCTGCTACCGTGAGACAAATGAATGAAAGCTTGAAGAAAGGAACATCCGCTTTTGTTAAACAAAATCAGGTGGTGTCAAAGAAAGGTGATGAGTTTGTGCAAGGAAGTGAAAAGTTTACCTTACTACAACTACAAAATAACAAGTGGGATGGAAAAAATAAAAGATTGTCAAATATAAGTTTAGGCACGGAAGAACATGATGCTGTTATTTTAACACAAGTGCCACAACTATCAGCTACTGGTGTTAACTTTATATGTGGAGGTAGACGATTAACCCATGTAAAATCTGGTAAAGATGATAATGATTGTGTTGTTGTGAAACAAACTATAGTTTTAGATAAAATAAATAACTTATATGATGGAAAAAATAGAAGAATATCTAACATATCAGCAGGAATAGCTCCGAATGATGTTGCTACTATTAATCAAGTTATAGCAACCTCTAATAACGATCCATCTGTGTATACATGTAATGGTAAACGTATCACAAATCTTGATAATCCAACAGATTACAAAGATGCTACTAATGTAGAGTATGTAATGAATCTTGTAGGTAATGCAGTTGTTGATATGCATAATCATATAATTGGTAAATCAAATCACGATAAAATCGAAGGTGCTAAGAGAGAAAAATGGATTAAAGATACAATCATCGATATATACGGGTAAAGCTTGTGAATATTTAAGTATGGAATACACAAAAAAGGATTCATTATCATAAAGTATTTCATAGAGTGAAGACGTTGGTTACATAAAACAGCATAATGAAGACCGTATCGCTCAGTCGTCGTCAAGACAGCGGCAAGAGAGGACGTGGTTTAACATCAGCTGCATTATCCCTGCTCAGACGGATTCCAATTGGTGCTGTTGTGAATCGAGCGATAGACGCTTTACCATACGAATTACATCTGCCCGGAGGTTATCAATATTGTGGACCTGGAACTAAGTTGTCAAAACGTTTAGCAAGAGGAGATCCTGGAATTAATAAATTAGATCAAGCTTGCAAAGAACACGATATAGCATATTCAAAGTATAAAGATTCAACAAATAGATCAATAGCGGATAAAATTCTAGCGGAAAAAGCTTGGCAAAGAGTAAAATCAAGTGACGCAAGTATTGCAGAAAAAGCAGCGGCTTGGGCAGTAACTACAGCCATGAAGACGAAAGCAAAGTTAGGTGCTGGAAGACGTTGCAGAGGAAGACCTGCAAAAAGAAGCGCTCCCAAAAGAGGTGGAAACATTAAAAAAGGACGTCGTAGAACTCGTAAGGCAAATGTAAAGAAGACTTCTGTTTGGCAAATGGTAAAAAACGGAGCAGGTTTATACCTAAGACCATACCGTGTGTACTAAATAAAAAGAATCAATTGATAATTCCAAATAAAGCCTTAACAAATCATCAGTTAAATGATTATGTAAAATGTTTGAAAATACCATTTTTTCGAGGAGTTTTTATGAAAGATGCATTACCAACTAAAATATGGGAAAATGAAACTGGAATAGTAAATTTGGATTCCACCTATGGTCCAGGCACTCATTGGGTATGCTATAAAAAGCTCGGACAAACCGTTTACTACTTTGACAGTTTTGGCAATCTACCACCGCCGAAAGAACTGCAACATTATTTTCGAAACTCCAAAAACATTTTTTACAATTACAAAAGAGAACAACCTAACAATACTGAAATATGTGGGCATTTATGTTTGGAGTTTCTAGCGAAGAGTGTCAGTCAGCTTTAAGATGTCATCGTATACAGTGTCACTGAGTGGAAATTCATCCACATTGAAAAGTACGCTGTTCCCAGCATTGCGTCTATCCAAGGAAAGATTATGGGAAGCGGCATTACTTGATTTGACTACCTACAACTCAATACCCAATGTTACGGAAGGAAAGAACAATTTACTACATTATTATGAAACTAAGGATGCTTCAGGAAAATACTCAGAATTGAAAATAATTACATTTCCTACTGGAGCTTATGAAATCGATGATATAAACCAATTATTACAGAAACAACTCGGAGAAGACAATATCACCGTTAAAGGAAACAATAATACTTTAAAAGCAGAAATAACTTCAAAATATTATATTGATGTCAGCTTGGAACAGTCGATTGGCAGTTTACTTGGATTTACAGATACAAAAAAGAAAATCTTAACTCCTGGAACTACTCATTCAGGTGATACAACTGTTACAATATTGAAAGTCAATAGTATCGATGTAACGTGTAATATTATACTCGGATCGTATAGAGAAGGAGTGAATCAGCATATTTTACATACATTTTATCCAACAGTGGCTCCTGGTTTTAAAATTGTTGAGAAGCCACAAAACTTGATATACCTACCGTTAAACACCAGTTTCATTTCAGACATCGTACTGAACATATTGGATCAAGACGGTGTTAGTGTTGACTTTAGAGGAGAAACGATAACTATACGGATACACATCAGAGCGGCAACATAAAGGTCAACATGGGATTATCATTTAAACCGCAACGGAAGAGTCGGGAGCTCAGTAGCTCCTCGACATTGGAAGAGTTAACATCGGACAACATTCGTTTTCTACAGAAGATTGGATTGAAACTTAACAACGATGGATATCCTGGATATATCTCAAGGACCGACATTCGACGAAACACTATGGGAGAAGGAATATCACACGCACAACCCTTACACTTCATCAAAATTAAACAATAACGATGAAATAAGGATTCCCATTCAACAACAAGATATTTACACATAACCGTGTGAAAGTTATTTGTACATTGAAGGACGGGTATTAAAATTGGATGGAAAAACTGCTTCAACAGTTCCTTTTATAAATAACCCGATGGCATATCTTTTTGATGAAATAAGATATGAGATATCAGGGGTGACAGTTGATTCGACAAAAAAGGTTGGTATAACAACGACATTGAAAGGATTAACATCATTAACACCGCATGAGAAGAATTCAATAGTCACCGCCGGATGGGTTGCCCCTGATAAAGACACTATAACACCGGATTCCAACGGTCACTTTGATTTTCATGTACCTTTACGATTGCTTTTGGGATTCGCTGAAGATTACAAACGGGTAATAATAAATGTCAAACAAGAATTGGTATTACTCAGATCTTCAACTAACAAGGACTTGATACTTGCAGACCCTGCAACTACGGAAGATAAACTGGAATGGCAACTACAATTGGATAAAGTTGTTTGGAGAGTACCTCATGTAAGATTGGCCGACGAACATAGAATCGTATTATTGAGAAAGTTAAAATCTGACCGTGATATTGTGATGCCATTCCGAAGTTGGGAATTCCATGAATATCCTACACTACCTCAGACAGAACGACAAACATGGACCGTCAAGACATCAACTTACTTGGAACGAGCAAGGTACATAATACTCGGTTTTCAAACTAAGCGAAAAGATGTTATCACTGCAAATGCCGTTCAATTTGATCACTGTAAAATAAAGAATTGTAAAGTTTTCCTAAACTCTCAATTCTTTCCCTATGACAATTTGAATGTCATGTTCAGCAAAAAACGTTTTTCCATTTTATACGATATGTATGCAAGATTTCAATCGTCATATTATGGAAAGACTAATACACCGCTATTATCACCTGACCAGTATTATTCCAAGGCTCCGATAATTGTAATCGATTGTTCAAAACAAAATGAATCGGTAAAATCATCAAGTGTGGATATAAAAATTGAAATGGAATTTGAACAACCAGTAGCGGATGGAACTTCGGCATACTGTCTAATTCTACATGATAAAATAGTTACTTACACACCGCTGACCGGAATTGTGAAGAATGTGCTTTAAAAATAATTAGTACAACGACTGCAGATTTTTGAGGTTAGAATTATCTGCCTCAATTTTGAGGTTAGAATTTCGTTTGTGAAAAACAAGTTGAAAACAAACATTTATGTGATTGTATAAATTTCAAGGATTTCACGAAAAACATAAAAGCGAGAAAATCATGAGTGGAAAGTTCATTATATCTTCGACCGTCGTATGGGAAACATCGTTCGCAAGATGAGTTCTACTAACGGAGAAGAAAATACACCTCTAATGGATGAGAATAGTTCAGATATAGAAAAACAAGTTGAACGAGAAATGGACGAGTTCCTCAAATTTAACAAACATAAGAAGAGAGAAGAAGAAAAAGAAGAAGGAGAAGCTGAAAAAGAAGTAAAAAGAAAAAAAGTTGAAGTTAACATTACAACAAATATTTTAACAGAAGTATTTCTTCGAATTTTCTACCCCATTTCTTCATGCATGACGAAAAGTATTTCAGTTGGAATTTTAAAATCATTGGATTATTCACCGATTGTTATTTTAAATCATGGAAATAAAATGGTTACATTCACTGAAACTTCTTGGGAATCATTTATGAAACATTTACATCTTTTGGAATGCTATTTGAGTAACAACACATTTGGAAGAAGAACAAGATTAAGTTTATTGGAATCAAATATTGAAGTTGATATAGTGAAACATCGTGGAGGACAAATGGTTCGCTTCAGAGATTTAACTAGACATGATGTAAAATTACTTTTAACTAAAGAAGAATTTTACACTTTAAGTTGTACTACCGGTCCCGTCACCAGATATTTGAAACAACTAATATTTTCAAGTGCAATAATCAAAGACTATCTAATCGATACATTGGACAGACAACCTTTTGTTCCAATTTTATACGGTCCCGTGGATACTTCAATTTTTAATCGAATACCCCAAGAAGTGGATATGTGGAGACAATTGAACAACTATCACACCAACTTTAATATCGATGAAGAAGCGCAAGAAGTTAAAGAAGAACAATCGTGTTTGTAATACAAGTCAGTTGCTGACGAGACTTCATCATGAACAAACGGGTTTCGTTTTCTAATGCGCCACATATAATGGAAGTTAAAAGAGGTATAATTGAATTTCAAGCTTTTCGAGGAAATGATGGAAATTTTATTATAAAAGAATTAGTAATTTTGGATATGAACACATCTGTAGTTTATCATTACTTATTCAAACCTCCATTACCATTCAATAGACTAACAACTAAAGCGAAAGTTACAAACAAATGGTTGTACAAACATTTTTACAACTTAAGATGGGATGAAGGTTTTATTAATTATAACATGATGCCGCACATTATGAATCATTACTGCAAAGAGTTCAAAACTATCTACACAAGAGGATTGGAAAAAGCTAATTGGATACAATCATTTACAAGCAACGAAGTGATAAATGCAATAATAGATAGAGATTTCCAATGCTACTTCAATGAACTTTGTATTTCATCAAAGAGTTTTAAACATCGAAGGTCACAGTGCGCTTTGAAGAATGCCTACCGCTTAAATAATTTCCTTCAACAGAATGGTGGGGGTAATGTCGGTAATAAAAGTGAGAGCGCTACCATGACGCAGCATGAGTATTACTCGAACCTCCGAAGAGACAACATCTCCGACGGACATTATTATTAACAAGAAGATTAACAATAACATCAAGATGGCATCGCAGAACTTTCTTCAAAATTTGGTTGATCAATTCAACGCTCATTCTAAATCAACAATCTTACCGACGAAGAAATGTTCTGAACTAAAAGAAGAAAAACATTACATCATACATACAATCAAGAAGATGGACACTTCAATTGGTGATGCTATTAATTGCACATTGAGCGAGGCGCCGTATACAGTTGGTGACGAACCGAAGTTTCAAATCTTCCTACCGAAACGGTTTGTACAACTTCTACAAAATGAAGATCTTCGAGTTATTCAACCTGGCGCACTCTATTTAGTTTCACACGGACCGAGTGGAAACAACTCAACTGAACTAACTATTCATGTAACACCTACTACTAACTAGTTTGTACATAACATTGTAAATATATGTGTTTGTAATGGTTTCTCAATAAAGATGATATAAAACAAAACAAAAAATAAAAGAAGCAACATATTGTTATGTCTTTATACATAGCAATATGTTGCTTTTTTTTTAAATTCCACGGGATGACCTTGACCCAATTTTGTGTGTTAATAAAAGTGAAAATCAACTTGTGAAATTCATCAGTCTACGACTAGCTTTCGTACCGTACACATCTCGCTCTCTATAACTAAATACAAAACTTCAACATGTCCCTAAAGGTCAAGTGTGCATCTTACGATACCAACACCATTACGAGTTTTGAACAACTTGAAGATTTAACCAACGAAATGCGAGTTTTACTTACCGGTGGTTATCACTTAACTGTTGATGTTAGTGCTACTAATGTAAGGATGTTTACTAAAACAAAATACTGTGATGATGAAGTATTTCTTTCTACACAACCTACAACATCTTCATCGCCGACTGGTCAACATAACATCAAGTTCCACAAGTATTACCAATGTTAAATAACTTTTAACAAATAAAACTAAGGAATCACGTGATCAATGTCAAGTTGATAAAAAGGGAATGATACTTGTATAACTAATCATTCGCTTCCCGACTCTCGCTGCGTCAACACCTAATTTTAAAGATGTTATACAGAATGATGATCGAACTTGATGGAAAAATATATGGAAAAGATTACAACACCGTTGAACAAATGACAGAAGATTTAGAAATATTAACCCGAGAAGGATATCAGGCTAAATTAATTTTAAAATTTCCTGAAGTACATCCACTATCGACTGAAGAACTTATCGCTATGGCTAAAGCGGAGAGAGAGAAAAAGTCTGAAGAAAACAAACAGGAGGGAGAGAAAAAGTCTGAAGAAAACAAACAGAAACAAACTTCTTAAGTATCAATTTTCCTTACATTAGTAAGGTATAATTTTTTAAAACTTCGTTTGGATGACCTTGAAATTATCCCCACCACTTTTTGTAGTACATAAAACTGACCATTCAACACTATACACTCTTATTCTTTCACTGTACTCAGCAGCGTCAACATGGAAAAACAAAATTACAAGTACGAACCTCGTTACTGTTGTGAACAACAGTGTACAGATTTAGGACCAATGATGGTGGACGGATTAGCTTGCACTAAGTGTGAATTTTTCGGATCTTGTTACTGCAAGTGCAAAACAAAACAACTACCGCCACCGGAATTGCGAACTTTCAAATTTTACAGATCAAGATATTTTCATACATGCTGTCCTCAAAGATGTTTCAAATTTCATCCTCTCGATCTAGCTTATTGTCAACGCACCAAGTCTCATCAAGATGATTTTTGTACACATATGATAAAAAGATGTAAATACAGATCAGATTGGTATTCAGATCCTGTTGAACCATCGAATGTGTAATTTCAGTTTTACACTCTTTTTTAAAACTTCAATTGGATGACCTTGAGATTTCCCCCCACCATTGGTTTTTTTTTTTTAGATTCCCCCCCCCCACCATAAGTCTTTTAGATTTCTCCCCACCATTAGTTTAAGTTTTGTATCTTATTGAATCCACCTTTGAATTATTTCACTTCCAACATTCTAACTAACAACATGGGAACACCTTTCGTCAGGTTTCAACATATAATAACTGAGAGGGAAGAAATGGAAGAATTGTTTCAAAACTTGCTCGCTATAATGGATAGATATTATATGAGATGGATCAGAATTGATGTTCAATATTTACGTCCTGGTGAATTATCTTCATCATCACAGAGTGAGGAGGACGAGGCAACTACTACAGCTAAGATATTTGAATTAAAAGACGAAGAAGAAGAACTTAGCTTTTTATTTAATCATAAGCTCGCCGTTAAATAAGCCCCCTCCCTTGGCGGCGTTCCTCATTTACTCGCCAACTCTCCAACGATGAACAACTCTCCATTGGCACGGATGAATTCTAGTTTTGAAATAAACTCTAAAGAAGAGTTACAAGCTATTTTTAATATTTTACAAGAACTTGTAGATAATTATACAACTATCAAAATGAATTTGGAAATAACATACGATTGTCCTATTTGTGATAAGGTTGAAAGTTCAGACGAAGACAGTTTACTAAATCTAACTCCTGCACCATCTGACACTACTGACGGTAATAATGAAGAGCAAAATCTATCCCCCGCCACTTCTTTGTAATTCATCTTTCCCCCCACCACTTTTTTATTTAACTAACAGTTCTCGCTTTCACTCCTCATTCCGTCTTCGACTTTTAAACTATCAACATAACTTCTTTTAAAATTTCAAACACTAATACAATTATGATGGATATGATGGATGAAGTTCCCTTTGTAACTAGAATGGAAGAGGATAAATTGAAATTGGAAATTAAACGATTGGAAATGGAGCAGGAAAACCAACTCGGAATATTACGTCTCTTCACACTTTTCAAATACATCATCTGGGGACTCTGCGTTTACCTTTTTCTCGTCGTTGGCGTTTGTTTCTACAACTCCATAGTTCATCACAAAAATTCAACCTGTATAGTTCCTGGTATTGCACATTGATTGTATTTGTTTTTACGAATAAAGTTCAAAACTTAAATCTACCTATCCCGCTATCACCGGGTAGTTCAACTCTCAGAACTATTTCCTGTGCTAGCGGGATAGGCTTTTTTAAAACTTACTCGGGATGACCTTGACATACTTTCCGTAACCCAATTATCAAGTTGAATTTCAGTTTTGTACTTACTTTTAATTTATGCGCAAATTTAGTTCAACCGAGATCTTCTCACGCGATAACCGTTATAAAAAGAGATTGTTCATCGCGCCGCGACCATTAATTAACTCGCATTTGTGTTGTTCGCATCCTTCCTACTCATTACATATACGTTTCGCCAACTTCATTATACAAGTCTAATTGCTACTAACCTGGAGTTTCATTTACATTAGCACATGTCGTCCTGTTTGAATCACCTTCGCGTGCTCGACGTTATATCTCATTCATCTGTCTTGTTCTGACTTCTACACGTCTGATATACTTCTTGTGATGGATACGCAATGTTTAAAATTGAAACTTTTGCGGACACAACATATATTACGAAGTAATTCCAAACCTTCTGTTTCAAAGATTAAAACTAATTTAACAAAAGTAAGGAAGAAATTAAGTTTTAACCCGTTGTACTCTGCTAGGACTTCGCAAGTTAGCGTTGACGATAGTGTTATTCACAACATTTTGCGTTCAATGTTACGTTTCCACAACTTCGAACTTGTTACACCTATCGACTGTGTTCAGCAGGTTTTCATATTTTACCCCCACCCTTCCTTATATAAGCGCGCTCACGACAATTCCTGTTTCATTGTTTTGTACACTCTTCAGCTAACATGAACTAACTTTTAATTTATGCACAGTTTTAATTCAACCCCGGTTAATTTATGCGCAAATTTAGTTCAACCCCCAGTTGTTGAATTTCAGTTTTGAACTAACTAATAATTTATGCGCAAATTTAGTTCAACTCCCAATTGTTGAATTTCAGTTTTGAAGCAACTTTTAATTTATGCGCAATTTTAGTTCAACCGAGCGCCATCTCCACTCCCCCCATTGATTAATTCACCATCTGACAGGCCGGAAGCTCTAGACCCCCCATTAACTGACATCTACAGTCACGCATATATTTCGACGCGTCATGTTTCATTCTTCATTCTCGTTCTATCCGCGGAACTGAACACTTCTATTTACCTTCTCTCTCTCTCTCTTGTTATGACTGCGCTATGTTTGAACTGACTTTTATTTTCGTTCAACTGTTAGAGTTTTTATTAACACCGTCGAATTACAATTTTGAACTAATTTTTAATTTATGCGAAGTTTTACTTCAACCCCGGTTAATTTATGCGCAAATTTAGTTCAACTCCCGATCGTTGAATTTCAGTTTTGAACCAACTTTTAATTTATGCGCAAATTTAGTTCAACACCCCGATTGTTGAATTTCAGTTTTACACTAACTTCTAGTTTCGTTCAACTATTAGAGTTTTTATTAACACCGTCGAATTTCAATTTTGAACTAACTTCTATTTTATGCGCACTCTTCGCTCAACCGACCGCCGACGCTCTCACCATCTCCACCCCAACATCTATTGTCCCCACTTCTGGCCCACCGGAAGCTGCGTGCCGTGGCACGTGGCTTCCGGTGACGTCACTTCCGGGCCAGAAGTAACCAAAACACACTACTCCGGCCTTCAATTATTGGGTCTACGCATTATCTAGAATGGATTTTTTTGAGTAGGCCTATACGTTTCTAGAAGCTTTATGAAAAGATGTTTCACACTGTAGAGGATTCTTTGAGATTAAATTGTGCGGAAAGGACCGTTTTTGACCATTAGTTTGTAGATGATGAGTAAATTTTGGTTTCAACTCATTTTTGTGTGTATTGTGATTTAAAGCTCAAACTGATGAGAAACGGACCATACGCTGGAAGCGCATAAAATGGACTACCTGGTTCTATTGACAGTGTGAAATCACTTGGTGACTAATATTTCAGTCTTGCATGGTATTTCAGTAAGAGACTTATGTAATTAATTGAGGATTGGATTTTAAATTATGTCAAACCAGCTCGCTTACCCGTGCTTCGCAACGGTAGGCTACTCAAATTGCAATGAAAACTGAGAACTACTTTCTTGCCCTTCAGGTAAGCTCGTTTTCTACGCCTACTTGAGGTCAAGTTTAGCTCGTTCGCTACGCTCACTTGCCATCTCGTTCAGCTCGTTCGCTGCGGTCACTCGCCTCAAGTTAGTAATATTCTTTATTTTTTTACCACTAAACTTCCCTATCACTATTTTAAATGTGGACAGTTAAGGGGAGCTCGTTCACTGCGCTCACTCGCAAAAATGTTGTATTTTCATTTAGTTTTTAAGTCAATCTTATCAAAATTCTTTAGATTTGAACAGTTCAGGTAAGCTCATTCGCTGCGCTCAATCGTCGTCACTATCAGCTCGTTGGCTGCGCTCATTCGCCTCAAGTTTGTAATCAAGTTAAGTTTGTAACCTTAATCGCCTTAAGTTTGTAACCTCAAGTTTGTTTCCTATAGATTTTTATTAGGTACCAATCTTACCTCAATACTTTAAATGAGATCAGCTGTTTATAAATTAGTATTCCTAAATGTGCGAATCACTAAAATGCTGCTTTCATAAAAACTAAAGTCCGTTTTTTTAAACCTGATCCTTCTCGAGAAAATTGGGGAGGGGGAGGGATTTAAACTGTAAACTAGTGGCTCGTAGGGGCAAAGGCCCCTAAAAATCAAAATGGTGATGTTGTCTCCAAAAATAAGTTTCAATTTATCACCTCCCGAATTTTAAATTTCAGTTTCAATTTATGTATTACTGTATTTTTCTCCAGCTGTAGTGTGAATTTTTACGTTTGGGATTTCTAATAAAATATTTTCTAATTTTGGACGAAACTTTTTGGCGGTATCTAATTAGTAATTTACCAACAAATTCCCCTTTATTAAAATACAGCAGTCTATATTGTTGTAAAAAATTATTGCACTATTATACTATCGAACACGGTAAAAATATTTTAACCTTAAAAATGTCCATGATGAGTTTGTAACTCATGTAAATGAAATAGTTCAATACAATAAGCCCAATACTGTACACTCCTTCACCCTGGAACCATGTGCCCCCATTCCCTCTCACTCGCCGTGAGGCGAGTGCCCACCATGAAACTGCACCCCCTTGCCCCTCATGTCCCTCATGCCCCTGTGCCCCCCATTGTCCCGTGCTGACATGCCCGCAGCTCTTCCCGGTGGCCACCGTGCCCTCTATGTCACACCATTCCTCCCCATGCCCTCTGTGTTCCCCAAGCCTCCCCTGTGCTCCAATACCATCTGCCTCCCTTTCCTTGTGCCACCAACGCCCCTAGTGTCATTGTGCCTTCCCACTCCCGCGCGAACACATGCCCTCAGGCCCCTATGTTTCCGTGCCCCCATGCCTGACGTTGCTCCCTGTGGCCCCCGTGCCCCCATGCCTTCTACCCCTTTTGCCAACGACGCCCCTAGTGCTCCTTGTGCCCCCGCATCCCAATGCCACCACGTGCCCCAGTGCATTCCCATGCCTCCCCAGTGCATCCCGTGCCCCGTATGCCCCCGCATCTACGTACTCTCCATGCTCCCGTGACATAATGCTCGCCGTTCATTCCTGTGCCCCTATGTTCCCCATGCCTCCAAATTGCTCCTCATGCCGCCCTGTCTCCAGTGCCCCAGACACCCTTCGGGCCCCCATATGCCCAAACCCCCTATGCTCCCCACTGTCCCGCGCTGCTATCCCCGCCGTCCCTCCCAGTACCTCCGTGCCCTTCTGTGCCCCCAGCCGTGCCCCATATATCACCCATGTCTCCCCCGTGCCCCCATGCCCCATTGCCTCCATGTCACGGACGTCCCTCATACTTTGATTTTAGTCTATTGTGTCTTATTGTGGCGTCAATGAAGTAGAACACTGATTGATATTGTTAGTTTTCGCACTCATTTACATGAAAATCTCCTCGTCTTTATGGATTAACAGGCGTTTACGACCTTCGTAAAGAAAGACGCCGAGAATGGATAAAACCAAAACAAAATATTCCTCATACGGAGGTTATCCAATGTTAGTACCTACTTTACATAAAATGATTCAGTCGAAAATAAACAAACACTCAAAATAACGATTCAACTCTTCAACTCTAACTACTAAATAGGCAATTAACCAATATATAAAGCAGTAACACCATTCACTGAGTAAAGACCATCATTGTATCAACCATGCCACGTCCAAGCCAATTTTACATTTTGGTATATTCAGCATAAAAATCATTCCATTCCTGTTTCCTTAATGACGTATGGGGTCAAATCTCCTGTGTATCCGTTATCTATTCATGACTGTTAGTGTTCTCATTTTGTATAGTGCATTGCCAATTTTTTTAAGTTATAACATACGGTTATCTTAACTCAAAATGTTTGCTCAATAACCAGCTGAGCTTATGATAAAACACTGGAACATATGCTTAATCACACGTGTAGATCTAAAAATCGTCTTCCCATTAGATTTACATTGGAACTTCAAGGTCCAATGGGGCGAAGCCCAGGTAACTTTTGATAATTTTGGTATTTTTCCTTACGTCCTTGGCTCTCAAGCTTTAAAATGAGCCATCGTACGTTACCCTATCTTTCATCTACCTCGAGATATTTCGTGGGGACCGATTCGCTTACGGAATTATATATATAGACAAAAATTTAAACTGTAAACAACACATTTAAACTCGTGACAAACGTGTGTCGAGTATCACATTTCCTCAAGTAACGTTTTAAATAAGTTATAATATCTTTCAGTAACTCCTAGTCAGCTGTTATATTTTTAACCCAAACCTATTCCTTGTTAAAAATTAACAGTTCTAAAATAAACTGATTAAAAAACAACTGCTACCAATAATATTGTAAAAACTGATACACATTATGTAGTGAAGTAAAATTACCAGCTGGTATGCAACAGTGAAATAAAACAAAAACAACAAAAAAACCAACAAAAAAACCAAAAGGCTTCAGCCAGTGAGATAGTAGCAAGTATAAACAAACCCCCTCCACCATCTCTCCCTCGAAGGATCAGGTTTAAAAAAACGGACTATAGTATATGTGTTGCTCGAAATCGAGCAATTTATTTTATTACAATACAAATGTTATCTTAGCGTTTCCAGCTGATTATTAGCGGATATTTAAAATTCCTTTTTCAATCCCAATGTTATTTAAATGGGAAATTTTGAGATTTCAATGGTGGATAGCGCCTTTATTTTCAATCTGATTCTCATCAGTTTTTGGCGGAAACAACTTAAGACCAAGCTCTATCCAACGACACCAAAAACTTGAAAATCGGTTGAAAATTGTAGGAGGAGTTCTCAAGACAAAAAAAACCCTTAGCGTATTAAATAAGTATAGATTAGGACTGCGGATAACATATAAACAAAAGCAGTTTTCCCCAGCCCTGATAAGAATAACATGGTAACATAGAAGACGTCTGGGGCGAAGCCCTATGAAGGTTGAAAGAATATCGTCAATTTTTCTGGGGCTTTCTCGTCAAGAGCATTCAATCAAGTATATGGTTGTGGGAGTTTTGAATTCTGGGAATGCCTAAACAATTTGAGTTACATTCGACATTCAAAATCGAACTTCCAAAATTAGAGTGTTTTAGTGTGAAAACGGTAAAAGATAGGGCAAAACCTCGAACACAAAAGTTGTAGATAATCAACTCCGCATTGACGATTTTCATAAGATTTCAGATCAGATACTTCCTTAAGGCCCTAGACTGAAAAAATCTAAAGGAGGAACTCGACTTTTCAACCACCACCTCTATTGTTAAATTTCTTAAATTTTTCTTGAGTTTTCTAGTCAAAAGCTTTAATTCAAGTATATGGTTGTGGGATTTTGTCTTCTGGGAATGCCTAAACAATTTGTGTTACATCCTTTCAACTTACATTTACAGATATTGATTAAACGTTTCTCCGCAAATGCCTACAATTACTGAATCTACAATTTCAGTCAGTTATAATGTACGGACAATTTTACCAAAATAACTTTTACTACAATTAGGACTGCGGATAACATATAAACAAAAGCATTTTTCCCCAGTCCTGATAAGAATAACATGGTAACATAGAAGACGTCTGGGGCGAAGCCCTATGAAGGTTGAAAGAATATCGTCAATTTTTCTGGGGCTTTCTCGTCAAGAGCATTCAATCAAGTATATGGTTGTGGGAGTTTTGAATTCTGGGAATGCCTAAACAATTTGAGTTACATTCGACATTCAAAATCGAACTTCCAAAATTAGAGTGTTTTAGTGTGAAAACGGTAAAAGATAGGGCAAAACCTCGAACACAAAAGTTGTAGATAATCAACTCCGCATTGACGATTTTCATAAGATTTCAGATCAGATACTTCCTTAAGGCCCTAGACTGAAAAAATCTAAAGGAGGAACTCGACTTTTCAACCACCACCTCTATTGTTAAATTTCTTAAATTTTTCTTGAGTTTTCTAGTCAAAAGCTTTAAATCAAGTATATGGTTGTGGGATTTTGTCTTCTGGGAATGCCTAAACAATTTGTGTTACATCCTTTCAACTTACATTTACAGATATTGATTAAACGTTTCTCCGCAAATGCCTACAATTACTGAATCTACAATTTCAGTCAGTTATAATGTACGGACAATTTTACCAAAATAACTTTTACTACAATTAGGACTGCGGATAACATATAAACAAAAGCATTTTTCCCCAGTCCTGATAAGAATAACATGGTAACATAGAAGACGTCTGGGGCGAAGCCCTATGAAGATTGAAAGGATATCGTCAATTTTTCTGGGGCTTTCTCGTCAAGAGCATTCAATCAAGTATATGGTTGTGGGAGTTTTGAATTCTGGGAATGCCTAAACAATTTGAGTTACATTCGACATTCAAAATCGAACTTCCGCCTGCTGAAGTTCGTCTGTTAGTTTTAAGATTTTCTCCTTCCAAGAATAGACACATTTTAGAATAAATAAAACAAAGACATATATAATCACAAGATTTTTTTATTTCAACAAGCGATAAATATATTTTTCGTCTATGCTGTTTCAGTTAAGTGGTTAATGTAAATCTTACTAGTATTATAAATGTGAATGACCTATGTTAGACTTTCACTCGATAACTACTCAACCGATCATCAGGAAACTTTGTACACATATTCTTAGAGGTATCAGAATTGACATAGGATACTGTTTTATAAAAAATATTTTTAACGGTCGATTTTTAAAATTTTTATATTTTTTATTGGTTGCTAAGAAACAAATTCAATGAAAATTTCAAATTTTTCTACTATGCGAGCGAAGCCGCAGATAAAGCTAGTAAATAATTATAAAACTGTTGCAGAGAGAAGAATAAGAATCCACCAGTATCGTTGTGGATTGCTTTTACACTTTTTCCAAAACGAAAGCACCGATATCTTCATTTTTATCGAATTCTTGGTTTCCCACATCCCAAGTTATATCACCAGGTTTCTGTATTTTCCTGCCAATAGGACTACAATGAACACCCGACCAATCCAATTGATACAATTGTAAGAATCAAATAACGTGGGGAAAGTGGGCCAGCAGATCAATAGCCGAAAGGTTGTAAGTTGCCCAACTACACAACAGAATCCTTCGATACGCAGGGATTTTGCAAACAATGGCTACCTTTCTAATTGGCCTCTTCTGCTTGCGCCACTGTGAACAACTGCACTTGGGAATGTGAGCGCACTTCTCCAATTCCTCGGAAATGTCAATTCCAGGCACCTAATGGGAAGTGCACCGAAGCAGTATTGTCTCTCTAAGTGCACTGAGTCTTTATTGTGGGCTAATTGAGGGTTGTCTTAAGTACCTGTTTAACATTGTTCCATTTTTGCAAATCTGCTGACTGAAAAGACATGGAAGAAGCCAAGTAGTAGTATTCGCTATCCAAGTTATTTTTAAGAATTTGGTCAAATCTTACGCTCATTAGTTATTTAAAACATTCTTCCTTCGTAGGGGAAACTAGTTTCGTGACATTTCGTGGTCTGGAACCTGATAGCGTCTTCTGTTGGAATTAATATCTAGAGCACTACAATGTTGCCATAATCCGGTTTTGACTGGTTTAACAGATTTAGTTTTTGTTCTCGTTTTCTTCCGGGTTCGCGTTTATTGTTGCAGAATGTTATGTTTGTTAGCCTATTGCACCTAAATATTGTGAACAGAGCAATTAATTGACTATACTTACAGTTAAATAAATGATCAAATACAATTACATCAAGTCAATGTAGAGATGCCGTGTCAATAATACACACCGTAGGGCAGCAGTAAAGTTAAATCGTAACAATTGTTTTACGTTGTAAAGATCGGAGATATATAGCAAAGTAGGAGAGGGACATTTTCGTACAAAAATTCATGTTGTCTGTTCGAAATGGAAACATTTCGTAGTATTTATGCTTCTAAGTTTTGCTTGAACATCTGCATTATGTTGTTGATGATATCACACACTGGTCTGAATTTCAAAACTAGCTCATAGAACATGAAATTGCTTCTTCATACCGCTTCATATTCTATATGTATCGAAACTAGTACAAGGGCTGTAAGTTAAAAATTACAATTCCATCAGTCTTCCTAAAGTTTGGGTTTGTTTTGATTTATTGTTAAGCGTTTTTTGTTGAGGTGGCGATTTTGAAACAAATTTTATTAGTTTAAGAAAAATATTTAATTTTAGAACTCGGGGTTTACTACTGACTATGGATCCTGGGTAACTGACTGGGCATAAGTTAGTATACATCAATTTCGTATTATTTTTAATGGTAGTAGTAATAAATTACTATCTTAAAACAGATAACAAACTGATGCTAATCATTCTTCATACAGTTCTCCAAATCTCACATTTTACTAGTTCACTCTCGGTCTGTGGGCGTATCTCAGGAACTCTTCTTAGTCTTGCCACCCACTCCTACCTGTCAACATCACCCAGGATGTGATCCTTCTTCTTCTTCATCTTCCTTCCTGTACCTTCCTTACATTTGTCTCTGCTAGCTACTCGAGGGTTATCATTATACATTTAGACGGTGAAATTAACTTTCCTTTCCTTGTACTGCAGACAACAGGTCTACTTTGAATGCGAAACAAATGAGATCTGTTTAATATTGATAAGTACGGAAGGCGAAAGTTCCTTTTAGCTTTAGTTAATGCCGTGTATGTTTCTGGAGCTTAATTGTCGGAAAAATAGAAACCTGTCCCAAAAAAGTAACGTGTTCTCTATTCCGACAGATCATTTATAGAAGGTGTTTTGTTTAAAGTTCATTTTTGGTGATGGTGAGTTTACATTGTTTAGAAAATTAGTATGGACATTTTCCATCACTAATTAGTAAATTACAAATTCACGACGTTTCGGGATCTGGAATCTAATCTCGTCTTCAGGTGGAAGAAATACCTAGAACATAAAAAAGTTAGTAAAAACACACCAAGTGAACCGAGAAAAATGTGTAAAACCAAGTGAAATCAGAAAAGACGATCACAAAAATTAAATAAAACACAAATAAATGCACAAAGCTCAAACAGAAAACTGTAAAAGCAGTCATCAAAGGTGTCTGCTGTCATTTGTGAAGTTTGGTTGGCGCCAGTGTACTGTCTATTAATTGGTGCAGTATATTTGTTTACTTTATGTGCTTTGTTTGACTGATTTTACAGTTTTCTGATTAAGCTTTGTGCATTTATTTGCGTTTTATTTAATTTTCGTGACTTCCAGTTCACCTGGTGTGTTTTTACTAACTTTTTTATGTTCCAGGTATTTCTTCCACCTGGAGACGGGATCAGATTCCAGATTTCGAAACGTCGTGAATTTGTAGTTTACTAATTAGTAATGGAAAATGCCAGCAATAATTTACTAAATGACGTATAAATTAGTAGGTGGTTGGCTAAATATATATATATATGGTAGTTTTCATGAATATTAGTAGTGAAAAGTGTTTTTGAGTTAATATAAAATTGTAAACATTATCTTTTAGAAATTCGTTAAGTTAAATTTCAACACGCCATGACTTCTAATTCAATTTTATGGCTTCAGTATATTGATGCCTTTATGATGCCTTTATGATGTGGCCTATCATTGATTAATAAATTCTAGCTTTGTTTCTGTGTCTGAACTATTATACTGACCTGAACTTGAGCAGACGTCACACATTCAGAGAACGAGACAGCTGTTGAGATGTTAAGATGTTTCGCTCGCTGTCATTTCCAGTTCACAGGAGCCGGTTGGAGTGTTTTCATCCTTTTCGGGAAGTCATGTTTGTGACATTTAACCTCTTCCTTACCGTCGGTCGGTCTCTCTATGTCGGTTACCTCAGACTCAGAGGCTGGAAATAAGGTTACCGAATTATCTACCTTCGTCACAGCTCACTTCTTTAATTAGAAAGGCACAGTGAACATTTCCCAAAATTAATTAAATGAGCTTAAGACTTGATCTAACTCCCCAAATCGTGTCATTCAAGATTAATCACTACCTTATAATCACTAACTTGTGCTTCCTTAATTAATTAACTTTTTAGCATTCTTACGCCAGTTTCCCTACATTCCTTTTGTGGTCAATATGGAAAACGGCCTCAATTGGAATAATCGGTCATAATAACAAGTAATATTAGACTATTTAGCTTCCGTATCCTTAAGAATGATATTGACAACTTATGGTTAATTGAAGCCGAATTGTAATAGTTCATTCTTGCATCCTGCTTATTAAGCAAAATATATCAATACTTAAATTTAAGTAATGTCAAAACAATTTCGACTTACAATAGTCAGATTTAGAAGCTCTTGCCTTGCCTTGCCCTCAGTCGCTAGAGCGCATGCAGTTGAGCTTTTGCTCAATTGGGTCTGCATTCTATTTTTTGTTCTTTGCCTCTAATTCCTTTATTTTCTCAGATCTACGTCTACAATCTCCATTCATCTTCTTCTAGGTCTTTTTCGCCCCATACATTCGTGCATGTAACACCTGTGACCGACCGAGCCATCTCAACCTCATCGACTTTACTATCCTGACAATATGGATAGTATCCTCACCCTTCATTAAGTCCTCTTTGTTTTTTCTCATCCGAAGCTTACCGATTTCTCTGAGTCAGATCAGGAAAAATAATTAATTCTCCGCTGACGCAAAAACGACTTCAGATCGGATCAGAGTTAAGCCCTCTGAGAGGGTTTATTTGTGTCCGACTCCCCGGAGGCCTCCGCCGGCCAAGCCGAGCACCGGGGACAATGTGGAGAGAGTAATCCGGAGAGAAAGTGAGCAGAGATGTAAATGAGAAGTGTAAAGTGTAAGCGGCCTCCGTCCGGGACGCGGTTTCTCTGAGGTTCACACCTCGAGAAATAGAAACAGAAGCACCGAGTATAGAAATAGAAACAGAGGAACCGAGTGTAGAAATAGAAACAGAGGAACCGAGTGTAGAAATAGAAACAGAGGAACCGAGTGTAGAAATAGAAACAGAGGAACCGAGTGTAGAAATAGAAACAGAGGAACCGAGTGTAGAAATAGAAACAGAGGAACCGAGTGTAGAAATAGAAACAGAGGAACCGAGTGTAGAAATAGAAACAGAGGAACCGAGTGTAGAAATAGAAACAGAGGAACCGAGTGTAGAAATAGAAACAGAGGAACCGAGTGTAGAAATAGAAACAGAGGAACCGAGTGTAGAAATAGAGAGGCATCGGGTGAGGATAGTCATACTGACATACAGTATATTGCAGTCAAATTAACATGTGGAACAGGCTCTGTAAATGCATATCCTAGTTGGCCAGTTGAATTACGTCCAAATACATTCTGAAACGCCGATTCTTTTGTAAAATTATTTCAAGTGTCTAAGTTTAAAAATTACAGTAATTTTATTAATTTGACATTACAGGTAAAAGTATCCCAAAAATAAATTGAAAAAATTCGTCCACTTTGCATAAATATTCTATGGCATATATTTCAAGAATCTGAAGAGTCCCTGGCCAATATGAAGATGGGGATTTCGTGTAATGAGAGCATAGGGAGAATAGATTTTAAAACAGGTTGTATTTTTTGCATTCAAGTGAGTGGAGTGTAGTATTCTATGTTTTCCGTGATGAATAATCGAAAAAGAACACAGAATACTCATTACCTCATAAAATAATAGGCACAAACAAAAGAATAACTAATGACCGGCTCAAACATACTATTTATTGGAGCAGATCAAAACATTATTTAAACATAATTTTAACATTTATTTTTTTACCACGCCAATTACAGGTGTCCTCAAAAACACGAGTGATTGTGCCTTGAAGATGTAAAACTACGTTTAATGAACCTCATTCGTAACCACTTCCGGCCAAATTGAGAGCATTTTCCGGTCGTTGTGGAGCCAACGAGGTGTGAAGTTCTCAGCTGTGAATTCCACCGACGCATCCAATAACACCACCGCGAAAAGTCATAGTTGAAATTCTGAAAGACTACTCAAGAGATATTTATACTGTTCGACGTTTTATGTATAGCTAAAACAACTGGGCTAATTTAGATTTCACTTCGTAATTCATGCATTTGGTACTAGATGTTATCTTAATCAACGAACACTTCATACTCGACAATTTTTTCTTTACAAATATGGTGTATGGCCATTAGGAAAGAAGATCAGCAAATAAATGAGTGTATGGTTTTTGCTCAGAATTGTTTAATTGCAAGAGGTTTTACCAATACCCCCGTCGCAGCAGACCTGCGTACTCAGCGAATTTCCAAATTAGTAGTGTTAATTATGACCAGACAAACCTGTAAACCAAAAATCATCACAAGCTCATAAATAGGGAAATAAATGTTTATCTCCTTATGATAAATGTAGGGAAAGAGTATGCAGGTATGCTGCAATGATAAGCACAAAAACCAAGATTTTTTACCATAAATGGATGAATCTCGACCAAATGAAGCTGACTACCAAGTTTCATCCAAAAACATTGATTAATAAATGAAATATTTAACACATCCTTATTCTCCATAAGATTAACATTGGAGCCTCAAAATACAATGTACTGTCTTTAGACTTTTTAATACTGTATCTCGGTCACCAATGGAGATAGAGCAAAGCTTCAAAACGCTAAATTGTGTGTTTTTTTTAGCTAAATCCAATGGTCAAAATAAAAATCTGACGTTTTTTAAAATTACATATAAAAAATGCAAAAAACCCATTTTTGGGGTACAAAAAATTTTTCCCTTGTCAGTTACAGAGGGAGCGTTCAAATACCAAGTGCAAAAAGGGTTGTTTTATGTTGAAGACGAGCCCGATCGCTCCGCTCACTCGCCTTTCAGTCTGTTTTAATGTAGGTCTGCGGGTGCTACACTCTGGAGTATGATTGTTTAACCACATGTTGGAGCTGTAACACGTGAATTTTTATTATTTGGTTAACGTTTGATTTCATATTCTTTTGTTTTTAAATTCAATTGAAATTCTATAAATTGATTAAACTTTGTTGTTTTAAATTTTTACATAACTGTTATTTACAAAAAAAATTCATAATCAGGAGTACAAAGTACGATTTAAAAGATATAAATAATTTTTATAATAGTAGACCTACCATTTAATAATTTATTAAATGCTGCGATGTTTTTATACTGATGTATCTCGTGGTCTGCACTTTGTCAGTCGAATTAGATGTTTTCATTGTAGTTTTTATTATATTTTACCCTATAAGATCAATGTCAAAACCTCTAGAATTTCAATTGAAGATTCTAACAAAATAACATGTTTCCTGGTATGTATGTAGTAATATGATTTTCATCCCGGGACGTTTAATCTTCTACTCTGAAGATTAATGAATTCCGGTTACAATAAAATAACCATAAAATAAGATAAAAAGTTTAAAACCAAATGATAAAAATGCTTCGAATGTCAAACAAATAAAAAAGCCTACTTCTCGGCAAATAATTATATCCTTCTAATATACTTCAGACTATCCGTCTAAAAATATTCTAATCACATAAGATACTTTAATCGCCCCTTTATCTTTTTTAGATTTGATTAATTTAAATATGTTATTTGGATTAAAAGTAAGCCAGTGTTAACTACATTCATGTAGGCTACAACTTATAGCTGTATGAGAAGATCCTTTCATTTCACCCTGACCCGTGGCCTTGAGTTTCTACCTCCGTCACGAGAGGGTTTAACTGCTCTTCTGCTGGAACATAAACTTTACTCTTTTGAAGAAAGGTAAGTAAATCAACTTTGACTAAAAGTATGTATCGCATAACTGGCAAAGGAAGTATTCCTCAGTGGCTGTTTATTTACTTACCTAAAATATATTAACCAGAACTTGACTAAGCATTAGTTTGGATTTCTATGTGAGTGATCGTCAATCATGTCTATTAATAAAATAATTTTCGCTGGTTCAGTTAAATTTTGATGTGGCCGGTATATTCTTTTCAAGGCCATCCATATACGGTAAGTGTTGCCCTTTATATATATTTCTGGCTAACGATTTTTATGACTCCTTCCACAAGCTTAAACAAACTTTTCATCAGGTAAAGAACATAACGGCGATTAAAAGAAAATGTCTATCATGCAATTACCAACCGATTTAAACTTCAACTTCACCTTGAACAAAGTTTCAATGGATACAAAAGGACATAAATCATCATAGAGGCTCGATCGTACTGTACCCTTGCCCTTGGTGCCGGCGCAGGAACACCGGAATGTGGTCTGACACCGCCTCTGTTCCGCCGTTCCATTGTCTAAAGGTCGCTTTCTCACTCGTGCATCAGCTTACGATCAAATGACTTTCGCCAATTATCGTTCGCTCAAAACGTTCGTTGACTCGAACGGTTTTTGTGGCTGTAGAACACAACGGCGAATGTACTGCGCCCTCGTGGCAATTAGGGTTGTTGTAGTACTACAGGGAAAGCAGAGATAAAGGTCAGCCAGGAACGGCGACATGGGGTCATTAACCCCTTATTGGGAACTAAGAGGAATTTTTACTCTTTTGTAAAATGAAGAGAAACGCATCAACCGCTGGAGAGACATGTTGAATAATTTATTCCTTAAAGATGTGTCAAAACGGTAAGAAATAAAAGCAATATTCTTTATATATTAATTAATATTAATTTTATTATCAATATTAATTTTTGTAGCCATGTACTTCTACTTCTCCAATTCTACTTTCTACCAGTACCAGTTCTACCAATTCTACTCCAATTCTACTTCCAATTCTCCTTCTCGTATGTTTGAATAATGTTATTGATATACACAGAATATCACTGGCAGCTTAAACTCGTACAACATGCCTATACACAATATCGCTGATAGGGCCTATCGCCTCTTTCAATAGAACATAGCTTATTTACTTAATTATTCTAGAATTCGCCCGGCCTCTATATTATGGACAAACGATAACTAGGACTCGGACGAACATTCTTGATACGTTAGAACAACACTGTTTAAATTACCTGTGTCACATCAATATACATGTTTATTTATAGCAGACAATTTCACTAAAATAGGACATTTACTAGCTTATGTAAAAGTCATCTTCCTCTTTCTGCAAAAAATAGCCTGTATTACATTTTGAGAATCACCTTAATAATATTAGTAAATATTGTTAGATAACTGTTAAACATTTCCAATTTTAGGCATGTTCCAAACTCAAATTTTTATGAAACTTTTTTAAGGCTGATCGGGGAATGACATAAAATACTTTTCATACTAAGTTATGGCAGACCTAACAAAACTTACCTAAAATAATAGTGGACATATTTTTAATTGGATGTGAAAGATAGACATACAAAATTTCAAACAATACCTAAAATTCTATTTTAAAAACATCAATTTATAATGTCTTCAAACATAATTTCTTGAACACTCACCGTATTGAGCCAGATCCTTTTCATTTATACTTCTTAAGACTTGTGACAAGAATGATTATCTAGAGCAACTCATATTTCTACTACAAACCTTGCATGCTATCCACTTTTGGATTCCTTGAATGAACCATTGTTTCTCCAACATGACCCGGTAAATCCTCAGACTCCCGGATGACAATGGAGGAAAGATTCGGCCGGGCGCCGCCTGGCACCATGACCCTGCCTAACGGGCGGCGGCGCGCCCAGGTACATTCCCGCACAGACTCGCGTGTAATCGCGAATGGATGTTCCCTACCTCACTCGTAAATCGGGCGCGTCAGGAAATTGCTGCCCTCTGTACAGTCACAATATTCAATTTGGATCGTATTACTTTTTTTTTTTACATGTGGCCAGCCTGTAGTGTGGGGCTCCCCTAAAAAACGGGTTTACCCACTAAAAAACCTCCTCTACTCTTTAGGAATCTAACCTGGAATTGTTTATCACATTACGTCAGGCTAGGCCTAAATTTGGCTTACGCCCGTGGGGCTCGCTCCTTATCCAGCCGCTCGATCAAGGGGTCTGGGCCACTTCGCGGTCTAGATCGGTTTTCTTTTCCAGGAGGATGCCCCGGACGAACTGTGACAAACAATCCCAGTTGCCCTCATCCTCCAAAATCTTTTGGCAGACCGAGTCCACCGAAAATGCACCAAAGATTTGTGTGGCCTCCAGGCGGGGCCCTTCCCAACGGCCAGATACAAATTCGCCAGTGGTTGGAGGGTCGACGAAAAGATACAAATTCGCCAGTTCTTGGAACTAGCGCTCATCCCCTAGGGGAACCTAGGAATGCCGCCGGTCGAGCTCTTCCTCACTGGAGTTGAGTGTTGTTCCCTACTTGACCGAGTCCTAAGCTATATTGTTAAATTGTTTTCTCCTTGACAAATCGCATTAAAAATAATATGAGATTCTAATGAAAAAGAAAAAGTTAACTGAACACTTTCCTATACAGGACATTGTGAGATCGATTAGTCATTTAATTTCATACTATCATTAAATAATAATCCTACATAATGAAAAATTTATTTTAAGTGTCTAGATATGAAACGACTGAAACGGATCCTGGCAATTTTTGTGTAGATACTGATTACCCATGGCCCCTAAAATCTATTGATTTTCTTGAGATATTTAGAACACTCCCTTCGCTCGTCCTCTATAACTTACGTCTTAACTCGTGGCTTAAACACATTCATAATACAATCATCGTATAAACTACTACTAATTTACTCGTAGGTGATGCTTGAGTAACATTAGCTTACAACATTCCCATGGCGTCATACCTACGTACGCACCCCACATCATCTATATATAATATAATATAATTAACTAATGATGAACTAGATTACTCAAAAATTGACGTTTGATTGGCCGATTTACCATTCCGTTTAAATATTGCCTGGATAGGTCGTCACCGCCGAATAAACACGTACTTGAACCGGGGTCATCTACTGTTTCACCGCTGTTTCAGGGGCTGCGGGCGGATTCCTGGAACTGGCGAATTTGAATCTTTTCGTCGACCCTCCAACCGCTGGCGAATTTGTATCCAGCCTTCCCAACGGGGACAGCGGAAGAATGTGTGTTCCGCATCGTCGGGAACACCCGGGCAATAAATGCAGTCCGGTGAACCGGCCTTTCCCATCCGGTTCAGGTACGACCGAAAATAGCCGTGACCTGTCAAAAATTGGGTCAGGTAGTAGTCCACCTCCCCATGGGAGGTGGACTACTACCTGACCCAATACTCCTCAGGGAGGCCGTGGCGTCATCTCCTGAGAGGAACACGAGGGTCATGACCGAGCGCCACTCTCTTTCTCGTGTTTAAACTTCGGTTAGTGTGCATAGAAGACATTTTATTTTGCATCCTTTTTTGGTAAACATAATTTTACTTGAAGGAATTACAATGTGGTTATAAATTATTGGGCACATTTTAATATTGAATAAATAAATAACCAAGCAACTAAGAACTATGGTGATTGCTTTAATAAACAGCATATTTTATTTAAAAGTACCATGGGGACCGGTCTTATGCTCCGTAAAATTATTAAACATAAATTTCCTTTCTCAGACAAACCTCGTTGGCTCTGCTCACTCGCCCGCTCCCTTTTTAAAACTAGCTCGTTCGCTTCGCTCACTCTTCGGGCCAAAGGGTGCTGCCTGCACTTTTGTGTAAATTTGTTACCACTGATAACATATTTGTTTATATCTCGACTTCGTCTCGAACTTGAAACGATCGAGGGTTGGCAAAACGCTTTCGGCCCGAGTTATGAACGATATTTTTCATCACACTACACAATTCAACAAATTCTAAACAAGTGAAAAAATTACTTTTTCGTTCATAACAAACAAAAAATAACCTCAACTTCAACTAACCTAACGAGATGTATTGCTTGAGTTTCTGGTTGCTAGGCAACCACTTCACATCAGCTAAGGCCACCAAAACTCATACTCTAACGGTAAGTGACTACAGCTGATTTGAAGGGAAAAGCACTATTTTCCCATCTACGTCATACTTATTTAACAGTTGCTATCAGCTGAACTACTAACTACGTCACTGATTTATTATTTGTTGTTGTTGTTGTTAAATACCTTCTAATATTCTAGATTTCTCTGCTACCGTTTCTATTACCGCCCTAGGCCGGAAAATTTTGCCGGCCTAGGCCTGCAAAACAGGTGATGTTTCGTAGGTAGAAGTGAGGGTCGAAAACAGGTGATATCGATGTAGTATGATGAAAACCGGATTTTTCAGAGCAATGAGACCAACGGCAATTGATTCCTGGTGGCAGAACCCCCATATTCAACCAAAACATCAAAATTCCTTGAAGAGAAAAAAATTATTTATTCAATTTAGTAGCTACAGTTCACATATTCTCCATAAGGATAATATGGAAACTTTGAAGGGCTGGCTCTAGGACGAAACCCGGATTTTTCAGAGCCATGGGACCGACGGCAATCGGTTCCTGGTGGCAAAAACCCCCATATTCAACCAAAACATAAAAAATCCTTGGAGATAAAAACGTTGTACAAACAGTACTTGTCTTAGAGTAGGCCTATAAGATAAGATATTTTTTATCACAATACAAGAAAATATTGCGGTTACATAGTTCTTTTTGGAAATAAACTAAACTATTCCACATGCTCTTCATGGTTTGCCATCAAAGTTTGGAGTCTGAATTAAACCTCGGACCATGTTTTTCTGAGCATCGCACTAGTTGTGCTTCCAACATCTCTCTATTTCTTCTCATAAGTTCTTCAATGTACTGAACCTTCCTTGCAAATACTCTTAACACAGAAAAAAGTTTAAGGGTGTAATGTCTGGTTAACGTGAAAGCTATAAAATTTAAATTCTGTGAATGGCTAAGGCTATTTTCCAAGAATTTTATAACCATTTTCCACTATATTTTTCCAACACAATTTCTTTATGAATTCTTTCTATAGTTGTATGTTAGTGATCCCAATAGAAATAAGGTCAGCGATAGGGATTAAGCTGTACTGATGACAAGAAAAGCCAAAGTATCTTTTCCATGCCATTGCAAGGAAAAAAACTTGTTTCTTTCTTAAACAAAATGATAGGAAAACATTAGGCCTAATACACCTTTACTATATGTGTATGAATTGATTAACAATTACTTTGAACATCTCTAAATTATAAACAAATTCTATATTTACTAAATAAGCAGATCCGCTTTGACGCGGGGTCTATTTTAACAAAATACCCAAAGTCAGTACTATCACTCGAATCTATCATTTTGCATGGGGAAATTCCCTATACTCTAATACGAGTAAGGTATGTATGTATGTATACGGCAGGTTTTCACACTGATCTCAAAAAATGCATAGAACGATTTTCTTCGAACTTTACAAATAATTTTGTTTTGAGATAAGAAATATTATAACACAAGCCTTTATGACAGAAAAGTCTTATTTCTTAATAAACTTTCATTTAATTATTTTTTAACTCCATTGAACTCCATGGCCTTATGGAGTTTAAAATCAAAAACAGTATGGAAACAGCCGACTCGACTGTCAAAATGCAGACCACGTGTTCCAGAGGATAAATATGTGGTTTTGCTGTGACTGATATTACTATAAATAATATTACTGTTTGAGTTTACCGAGCAAACGCGAGCAAATACCCGGTCCCTAGGTGTTATAACACTATGCAGACTATTGTAAGAGCCATCTCTGATGCTCAGGAAAATACCTAGTTAAGAAATTAATCAATCGCCAAATTCAATGAAAGGACACTAGTCAAGAAATTATCAATCACCAAATCCATTGAACAATTTAATTGCACTCGTAAAAATTATACTGGTATGGCGGATATTCAGACTTTTATCCATAACCTCAAAATGTCGACAAATTATGCACATCAAATTCATTAACAAATAATAAAACAAACATTATTCAACAAAACTATTATGCAGTTTAATTATGTATTATTTTACACTTTTCCTGCGAAATAATAGAGTGTATTACACTCTTTTGTGCACTTTGAATATCATCTGTTATGGAAAATCCCAAGATTGCGCCGTTTATTTTAATTGCAAAGTTAATTGTTGAGATTAATATGAACTTTGGTGTGACCCAGTACCCCGGTTTTCTGTCACGACTACCATTGTTGTCTTCGTACCGCTCCCCGGCTATGTTCATAGAGTAAAAACTATTCTCGAACGCTTTCAGATAAACAGAAGCAAAATAATTTCATTTTGAATTCGGCATTAATTTTCTATGGAATTGATACTATATTTTTTGTTTCTTTTCGTTACTACATAAGTTACAGATGTTGTGATGTAAATTTGTGTTCTGAAAAGCAACAGTGAAATGAAACAAAAACAGCCAATACCCAACAAAAGACCAAAACGCTTTGTGATGGAATATTAGCAAGGGTAAACAAACCCTTCCCACCACTATTTATGACCACGCTCACAAACGATCGAGTTAAAAAATAAAACAAATAATGGGCTATATCTATATGTAGGTTTAAGTTGCTATTGTGCTTACTTTACACAGACAAAATTATTAACTTTGATTTGATTCATTTTGTTCAATTTCTTTTCTGTTTTCCCAACAAAAGTATGTTGTAATCTCTTTAGCAACTAAGACTCATATCATAAAAGAAAGACAGACAAACAAATATTCAAACAATCAAGTGACGAATAAATAATCTTGCTCTTCTCTCGGCCAGTTATGGCACATACTAGAAATGTGTGTTTGCATTCAATGTGATGAAAGATCTCACTTATGAAGAACTGATGAACCAAGTAAATATAAATAATCCATTCAACCGACTCAACTAATTTCAACTTTCTTCAATTAAAATCAATTCAGAGGACTATCAAATCTTTTACCAACCCTCAAACGATTACAAAAACCATAACTTTATTTGTAAACAGTTGGTTTCAATGTAAACGAAATCTACAGGCCTTTTAACGAGGCCGACGTAAACTACCACCGTAAATTGCCACCTGGTTCACCATGCTTGACCTCTCTGCATTTCTTAAAGTTCTCTGATTTGTCAAAGATTAGGTTTATTCATTCTCAGTTTTTAATTTTGAAAGTCTAAAAGGCAAAACGATTATTAAATAAACGTTCATTACTCAGGAATTAAAAAAAAAAAAATTAAACAAAAAGTTGCTTAAAAGATTTACAGGTTACCCAAGGCAAACACACAGAAGTTTATTGGGTTTGAGTATAGCTGTAAAAAACTTAAGAAGTCACTTGTAAAAACTGAAAATAAAACTTTATCTTACCACAATTTTTTCATAGACTTACTATTTGGTTTTTTTCATCAGGGCAAGAAATTATGGATACCTGGTTTAATACAGTTTGTTAAAACATTCACACGATAGTGTCGTTCTTTCATAAAAATAATACCACGCTAAAATTATTATAGTTAGACAATTAAAAATATATATACCATAAAAAACTGTTAGTTATGGGATTATATATTTTGAGTAAGATTTTTTTTGTTTTAGATGTTAGTATTATTTTTCTTAGATTTAGTTGTTTTCTTTGATTACCGGTACGTCTGTCTCAACAAAGTGGTCTTCCAAAATAACTAAATTCTTTGTTAGTTCAAAAAATTCCCCCTGATTACATTTATCTCACTTATCTCTTAAAGCTACATGTGCGTCTGATGGAAGCCTAAAACATATTTATGCACTGTTCCTGTTCCATCGTAATTAGATTTACAGTTCCGTACCCAAACGTCCGTTGCATTTATGACACAGGATTTAATAATTATTCTTATTACCTCCACAACACCGATTACCTTAAGTAAAAATACTGTTAAAACATGTAAACGCATTAAAAATTAAGTCAAACACAGCTGTCACTGAACGGAAGGGTCTCGAATGGCGAGTACAATGTACGGAGATAGGGCTGCTAGCAGGGTTCAGGACGCAACAGTCGGCCTCCGATGGTGACGTCACAGCGGCGGAGCGGGGAAGCCTGCCGGCCCGTAGTTAACGTTGGCCCCGCTTTTAAACCCCCGATCAACCAGTTGCCTCCTCACCTTTGCCCTCGCCTCCTTAGCCGCATTGTTTATCGATCCTGGTACTATAAGGAGAGGAGCGAGGCTGTATGGTCACACAGCCATTACAATGTGTCAAGGGCTAGAGGTTAAGAGGTCGCTTGAAAAATCATACGGCTGTGTAATTATTAACCCACACAACCTGAATGGACTTAGGTAGGTAATGGGTTTACTGTGTTCAAGGTTTAGCAAATTTGCAAAGACGTTCTTCGTTTTGTGATTTAAAACTTAACACGATTATACTAAACTTCACGTACTGCGGCTGTATAAGGATTTAAATTTTAATAGTTAAAGCTTTGACTACAAAGGCCATAAAAATTACTCTGCATCAAAATGTTATCAAACAACGCGTCTCGTTTGTCGACTTTGGATAGGAACAAGAGCGGGGTTTGAACGTTGTCAATCAAAAAGTTTAAAAAATTATATTAGTAACTCATTAAAACGACTCTATAGTGTACTGTATTTGTTGGAGCGAATTCTTCGAAAACCAAAGCGAGGGAAAGAAACAATTTCACACAGTTCAATTAAAATTTAAACTATGTTAGTTTAAAATTAAAATAAATGTGAATTTTAATATGAATTTAAATAGATTTGGTATCAAAATAATTAATTCTCAAATTATTTACAATCAATAACTGGTTTGTAAATTTGCTTCATAATACCATTGATTATGTTCACTAACGTAAGTAGACTTATCATAGCATAGGCGTGTTTGAAATCTATTGATGGTTTTGCGATCTCGTGATGCGGCGTACATGGAAGTACACGAGTCATGTGATAGGCAAATCAGTACTACTACTCTTCTCAATCAAGGATTAAACATTTTATAACGGAGGTTTTTGTTTATGTTATGATTTTATTTTTGCAGCACTGTAAATTGAATAATAACAACATTGAAGGCTGCAACTCTGGCGCCGCGTACATGAAACTTCCAAAAATTTTCCTCAAACTAAATGCATTGGATGAGAGGTCTATTCACATTAGTGTACAACGTTAATGATCATTACGAGGTTTTGAATTTCAATGATGATCAATAAACTTTGAGATCAGAATCAATAATTTTAGTTGTTTAGTGATTAAAACCCACCTGCTCATTATGACAAATTGTCAGATCGCTTATGAACAGAATCAAGAAAATTAAATAGTTTTCAAATGAATTTGGATGATTCGGATCTCCCACTTATCCTCACAAAATAAAAAAAAATAAAAACTTTAATACGAACAAAAATGTTACTAATATTCAAAAATTTTCTACGAGTCTTCTACACTTGAGGGCTGGTAGTGCAGTGCGCTGTGTTAATACCAAAACACGGAAAAAGTCTCATTACCCTTCTTCGAACGCCATTATTTAACCGATTTGCTTGAAACTTGGTAATCATTTATGGTTGAATAGTAACATCGTGGCTCCCATTTATTAAAAGTTTAAAAATTAGGAAATATAATTCTCAGTGACGTTAAATTGTATTTTCCTTGTTAGGTTTTACCAATACAATTTCATCTTTGTTGTGTACCACAGGTACGAGGACCATACAAGAGTGCAACTTTTAACTACAATAAAACATTCTATTGAACAATATATATAAAAATACCGTCGTAAACATGTATTGAGGCCCATTCTAATGTTAACAGGAGTGAAGAAGATTCTTACTCGGCACATTAAAATCTCGCTATTCCAAACCCCTGGGTAGTAAAACGCTGGGAGTAACGTAGTAAGTAAATTCATTATTTATGAATTCCACCTTTTCCGAAAATTCGCTAAACCGAACATGGTCCAGCTACGGTTATTCCGGATGAGATACTCCGGACTCTTGATATAATTACCAGTATACAGTAACACTCCGACCCACTACCCTCGACCCGGCATCCGATCAGACAACATCTGCAACATTGATCCATATCGATGTCCCCCATTGACCTCGTCGTCGTGTCGGGAGCGGGAGCGATCGTGCCATACCTTGGCCTCGTCGCGAGTCGTGCCCTCCGATTCCGCGAGAGTGTATTCGCAGAACTCTGTGTCTCCAGCGTGCTGTGTTCTCTTGTTCTCGTCTTATTGTTCTTTGTTCTCTGTTGAGACGTTATGGAAGATTCAAAAAGAGTACAAGCTTATTAGTGAAATTATGATTATTTAATTTTGAAGTACCACCAGGTCAACCGAGCCTTGCTCGTTGGTTTTAATTCACTTTTGTTATAATGTCATGGTAATAAAGCTATTAAATTTCCAACAACATCCAACTACAGATCTCTTCACAGTTAATATCAAAAATACTGCTTGACATTATTTTTATTAACATTTATTTTTTATGCCTTTGTTTGTTATTTCCTTACGAAAATAGCACCCCATAAGACCAATGTTAAAAATTACTATTTTTAAACTTTAATTTAGACCAAATTCGATTTTTCCTGGGATTGAGGCTATTTGTAAACTTATTTTCGGGCCAAAACACTCTTAAATGAAAAGTTTAAGCCAAATCTACCCGCTAGATTTCGAGAACGTGGAAAACACACATCCCTTCAGACAGTGCTCGTATTATAGTATAGGATAAGTCTATCTAAAAATGTTATTGGAGATCAGCATTTATGGAGTGTAGAATGTAGAATGGACTTGATGTATATAAACGAGTCGGTAGTACATAATTACACACATTATATACCCTGCTGTCTAAGTAGTAGGCCTACTAATATAGTAGGATCAGTTTTGTAATTTTCATGAAGGCAATATCATGTAGGGAGCTAATTTAACATGCAATGATCCCAAGTACATTATTGTGAAGATTATTTTTGCGATGTATGATGTATTTCCTTATCTGAAGGCCTAAATATATGACTATTGATTCAAATCGGAACCAATAGTCATATATTTATTACTTATTACTCTTATCTACGGTAGTTTTGTAAATTTTAAGATAACGTTATATGCTGTAGGAGGGCAGCGGTAGTTCCGAGGCATGATTTCGTCCCTATTTTCCTCTAGTATATCAAATACTGTAACCTTGACATCAGAGCCAGACACCAGACCCGTTCCTCAGTAACTTGCGAGTGCGAGACACAAGGCATGGCGGACCTAGAGCCTGGAGGCAGCTTTGGGAGAGTTTTGTGACTCAGCTGTAGAAGGATCTCACGTGATGTAAACTTCTCGAAAACAGAGAAATCGCCTTTGGTATTCCAGCAAACGCGCGCAACGCTAACTCCAGTCGCCAGTCTCAGACTGGTCTCGCCTTCGTTTCAAAACTGTTTAAACTAGCCATTACTTTTTCTGTTTCTTTTTTCTCTCAATTTTTTAAGTGGAGATTTTGTAACGTTTTTGTCTAATACCCTGTCTTGCTACCAACCTAGTTTGACACGGTTTTGTAAATTATCAACTTTAAACCCAATATGAGTAATTTATTTGTATATATTTTAAACAGAATAAAGAATGTGTATGAAGTTGGTAACATAACCATAAATCGTATCTTGAATATATCAGCAACATTTTCTTGGAATTCATAGCAGCTGTAAAAGACTCGTCAACTGTTATATAGTGCCTCACTGGTGATCATCGCTGGTGCGAAGGTATTGTACACCTTATTCTTCGGTTAAGGATATCAATTAGATTTTATCAATGCTAAGTAGGCCTCAACTAAAATATTAGTAAAAGGAAATTCAAAAACCAAAAATATCTCTTGTTTTACACATGAGAGCCTAAAATTTTTGTTAAACCTAGGATTTAGGAATTGGAATTATCTAAAATGTTCTGTTTACTGCAATGCAATACAATAAAACCCTGTTCATCACCGCATGAAAAGATGTAATGAAGCTATTTTGAATATAATGGGACGCTTGCAGAGCGAAGTATGACTTGGGAATGGGAGAGAGATAAGTGTTTCTCATAGCTAAATAAAGAAAGATGCAGTGGTTGGGTTGCGTTGTGGTGTTCATAAATCCCTGAACCTCTCCTTGTGCAAGGATGATGCAAGCTTGCGACAAGGATACATTTACAAACGCTGCACATACATATGTTTGTCATTTATCGCTTACGGTCATATATACAAGGAGGATTATGAGGATTGTTGGTTGGGTTTTAGTGCTAATGTTGAAAGTTTTAGTTCAAGTACAAAATTATTCTATATTCCAGCATTTTCGTACAAACTCTGAGTAGATTTATTTTAAAATTAAATAAATCAGAGGTAAATCGCTCAGTTACCTAACACTCATTTTCTTACTATCCCCAAGGTCATGCTATGCTAGGGTAATATGGGACTGTACACTGATTTTTAGGGCCCTAAATAGAAAATCGTTTTTAAATTCCTGCACCTTTATCCATCTTAGGGGTTTGCCTTTCAGGCTCAAACATTTACTATGTGATTATTATTATGTTATTATTAATATTATTTTCATTATTAATATGCATCAATATACATGTTATTATTATGATGATTAATTATGGGCGCATAATTAATAAGCCAGAAATAATTACGTAAAATATGTTATTAGTTTTTGTAACATACAAGAGAATGCAGGAATCGCGAGTTAAATACGAATACGAGTAATATTGCTTATTTATGGGTGAGCTAGCAAAGTATACTCTCGCTCTTTTTCGCTTCTATACACCCTTCCAAAGCACGGGTTATGATTATAGTGTAGTTATTAAAGTGTGGACAGTAAGTAATCGTATTAAAGTTGTATAAAAATGGAAGTTAGTAGAGATTTTATTGTATTTTTGAAACCAATTTAAATCTCTATGTAACCTACACATTTATAAAAGGAGTTTTACCATAAGTAAAACATACCTAAAGATTGGACACAATTTATTATTATAATTTCAGAAAAAAATAACAAGTTCTTCATGTAAATTATTTACTGAACTTAAAAACATAGTGAAAACTCACTAGATGTTAACCAAGTTAGGTGTCGGAACGTGTAAATCGTCCCCCACCGGGCACCTAGTCCGTAATTTGTGTGGTTAGACAGCAAGGTCCTGTGCACAGTGATGTGACAGGACCGGGACCCGGGACCGAGGTCACTGCGAGGAGCTTCCTGGTCCTGAGGTTGCGTCATCCCGTGGGAACTCCTGGATCCTGTAAGTGGGGAGGGCACACGAAATGGTGCGGGAGTGTAGGACAAGCAGGGTAAAAGCGAGGAGGAAGAGTCAAAATAAGAGGGGTTTAAGTCATCATTACACACTAAAAATGCATTTCTAAAAAAGTTTAATGGTATGAAATTCGTTCTATATTCAAATTAATTGATTTGTTTGCATTTGTTTTGAACACAAAATTACATCCAACGGTTCTTGTTATGCTGAAGTAGCCAATAAAATCCAAATGTAAAAGTTATATGAAGTCGTATTACGTAATAGGTCCAGACTTGATTTTAAACGGGAGTGTGTCCCATGTGTAATATGTCCATTTGCGGGACGATGACACAGACCTTCCCTACCTTATTAAGAGAATATGATTCTTAATAAATTAAAATCTCGTGAATTATTTATATATTTTATCAAACTAGTATAGGCCTACGTAATACGGTTGATAATTTACAAAACCGTGTCAAACTAGGTTGGTAGCAAGACAGGGTATTAGACAAAAACGTTACAAAATCTCCACTTAAAAAATTGAGAGAAAAAAGAAACAGAAAAAGTAATGGCTAGTTTAAACAGTTTTGAAACGAAGGCGAGACCAGTCTGAGACTGGCGACTGGAGTTAGCGTTGCGCGCGTTTGCTGGAATACCAAAGGCGATTTCTCTGTTTTCGAGAAGTTTACATCACGTGAGATCCTTCTACAGCTGAGTCACAAAACTCTCCCAAAGCTGCCTCCAGGCTCTAGGTCCGCCATGCCTTGTGTCTCGCACTCGCAAGTTACTGAGGAACGGGTCTGGTGTCTGGCTCTGATGTCAAGGTTACAGTATTTGATATACTAGAGGAAAATAGGGACGAAATCATGCCTCGGAACTACCGCTGCCCTCCTACAGCATATAACGTTATCTTAAAATTTACAAAACTACCGTAGATAAGAGTAATAAGTAATAAATATATGACTATTGGTTCCGATTTGAATCAATAGTCATATATTTAGGCCTTCAGATAAGGAAATACATCATACATCGCAAAAATAATCTTCACAATAATGTACTTGGGATCATTGCATGTTAAATTAGCTCCCTACATGATATTGCCTTCATGAAAATTACAAAACTGATCCTACTATATTAGTAGGCCTACTACTTAGACAGCAGGGTATATAATGTGTGTAATTATGTACTACCGACTCGTTTATATACATCAAGTCCATTCTACATTCTACACTCCATAAATGCTGATCTCCAATAACATTTTTAGATAGACTTATCCTATACTATAATACGAGCACTGTCTGAAGGGATGTGTGTTTTCCACGTTCTCGAAATCTAGCGGGTAGATTTGGCTTAAACTTTTCATTTAAGAGTGTTTTGGCCCGAAAATAAGTTTACAAATAGCCTCAATCCCAGGAAAAATCGAATTTGGTCTAAATTAAAGTTTAAAAATAGTAATTTTTAACATTGGTCTTATGGGGTGCTATTTTCGTAAGGAAATAACAAACAAAGGCATAAAAAATAAATGTTAATAAAAATAATGTCAAGCAGTATTTTTGATATTAACTGTGAAGAGATCTGTAGTTGGATGTTGTTGGAAATTTAATAGCTTTATTACCATGACATTATAACAAAAGTGAATTAAAACCAACGAGCAAGGCTCGGTTGACCTGGTGGTACTTCAAAATTAAATAATCATAATTTCACTAATAAGCTTGTACTCTTTTT
>CM061536.1:20221308-20239519 GCA_030545055.2 Neoaliturus tenellus | reverse complement strand
TACACACACTCACACACACACACACACACACACACACACACACACACACACACACACACACACACACACACACACACACACACACACACACACACACACACACACACACACACACACACACACACACACACACACACACACACACACACACACACACACACACACACACACACACACACACACACACACACACACACATATATATATATTTTAATGACTATTATTTTTTGTTCTCGGGCACCTCAAATTAAAAAAGTAACATGGTCTTGGGCTTAGGTCATCGTAAGACCTACGGTAATAGCTTATTCCTTATGGGAAATTCGTTAAAAAAAAAGGAAAAAACTAGTGCACGTGTTGCTCGACATCGAGCGATCTATTTTTATACAATACAATAGTTACATTTAGTTTAATTAAATCTATATGACATCTGACCAATCCAATATTTTGTGAATATCTGTGATCACTAGCTGTACGTTAACAGATATTTAAAATACTCAAACCAATCTCAATGTAATTATAATAATTGTAAAACTTCAAATTTACTTTGTGGATAGCCCTTAGTCCAATTCTCATCAATTTTTGGCGGAAACAACTACACACACACCACAATTTCCCTATCCAACGACACCAAAAACTTGAAAATTGGGTGAGAATTGTAGGAGGAGTTTTCTACACAAAAAACCCTTAGCGTATTAAATAAGTATAGATATAATAGAGTTAACCCATCAGAAAAGATCTGGTGCAATATTTTTTACGTTTCTGGATAGTGTTACTGAAACATAATCCAAGTTAAAGCTAAAAATTGAGGTGATAAACACTCTTCACAGAAAGAAAACAGCCTTTCGGTCATTAAATTCAGTGTGGAAAAAAAGTCTAGAAACAACATAATATTTTTTAAGTATCTAATCCTGAATACTCCTAAAATTAGGATTGGCTAAGAGATACACAAATACCCCCGTCGCAGCAGACCTGCGTACTCAGCGAATTTCCAATGGAATTTTGGTATATTTTCTATTACCACATAAAATCCATGGGGTTGAGAGTATGTAGGTTTGCCGCCATATGGGTTTTGTTGGTAAATATAAGTTAAACCCTACCTAGTGATTGTACATACCAAATTTTATAAGGCTATGGTGTTCTTTTTATTTTCCCCATAAACCCTATAGGGTTGAGTACGTAGGTTTGCCGCCAAATCTGTTTTCTAAGCAAATATAAGTTAAACGCTTCCTAATGAATGTACATACCAAATTTTATCAAGATATGTCAATAAATAAGCAAGTTAGGAGGTTTTGTTGATTTCCCATAAGAATAACATGAAAAACATACTTTTTGGATTTTCTCCATAACCATTTAAGCTGGGTAAAAAATTCAAAATACTAGATTGTTTGTTTTTTTAAGCTCTTTTAAATGGTTTAAGTTAAAATTGTTGAATTTTCTAAATAAAAGTAAAAAAAGCCAAAAACCCATTTTTAACCCTTTTGAAACCCCATAAAACCCTGTTCCCATGGTCCGATCATTCTGGTTCGCGAACTCAACCTAGTAGACGCTGGCTTACATCCCTGTACCAAATTTCATCAAAATCGGAGGTTCCGTTCAAAAGTTATCGTGTTAACGGACACATAGATATATACATATATATATATACATATATATCAATCTGAACGAACGGTGTTTTTGGCTTCTAGGGACCTCAAAACGAAAAAGTATCATGGTCCCGGGCTTAGGTCTTACCGTGACTACTACCGTAATAGCGTATTCCCTATAGGGAAATTCGCTAAAAAAATGAGCCTTTACTCGTCATCGAATTGGTCACTAATGAATAATTCAGTGATTCAGATCGGCCTCCATTTGGTGTTGGTATACTTTAATACATTATATTTAAAATTCTTGTGGAGACTATTTTGGGTAGTGTATAATGTATTGCATTGACAAATAGGCCTACGTCATGTGTTGACTTATCGTTACATTACGTTTGCAATGTCAAGTGCCTGGTCTGTGTACGTATCGTTACATTGTTCTGCAAGGTAAAGTGCCTGGTTTATGTATCGTTACATTACGTAGCAGTGTCAAGTGCCTGGTTTGTGTACGTATCGTTACATTGTGCTGCAAGGTCAAGTGCCTGGTTTACGTATCGTTACATTACGTAGCAGTGTCAAGTGCCTCGTTTTTGTACGTATCGTTACATTACGTTGCAATGTCAAGTGCCTGGTTTGTGTATGTATCGTTACATTACGTAGCAATGTCAAGTGCCTGGTTTGTGTACGTACCGTTCCATTGTGCTGCAAGGTCAAGTGCCTGAACTATGGACGTTCGTTACATTTTGCTGCAATGTCAAGTGCCTGGTTTGTGTATGTATCGTTACATTACGTAGCAGTGTCAAGTGCCTGGTTTGTGTACGTATCGTTACATTACGTTGCAATGTCAAGTGCCTGGTTTGTGTATGTATCGTTACATTACGTAGCAATGTCAAGTTCCAGGTCTGTGTACGTATCGTTACATTGTTATACAAAATAAAGTGCCTGGTCTGTGGACGTATCGTTACATCGTGCTGCAAGGTCAAGTGCTTGGATTGTGAACGTATCGTTACATTGTGCTGTAAGGTCAAATGCCAGGTCTGTGGACGTATCGTTACATTGTGATGCAAGGTAAAGTGCCTGGTTTGTGTAGGTATCGTTACATTGTGCTGCAAGGTCAAGTGCCTGTTGTGTGGACGTATCGTTACATTGTGCTGCAAGGTCAAGTGCCAGGTCTGTTTACGTATCGTTACATTGTGCTGCAAGGACAAGTGTCAGGTCTGTTTACGTATCGTTACATTGTGCTGCAAGGTCAAGTGCCTGTTGTGTGGACGCATCGTTACATTGTGCTGCAAGGACAAGTGCCTGGATTGTGGACGTATCGTTACATTGTGCTGCAAGGACAAGTGCTTGGATTGTGAACGTATCGTTACATTGTGCTGTAAGGTCAAATGCCAGGTCTGTGGACGTATCGTTACATTGTGATGCAAGGTAAAGTGCCTGGTTTGTGTAGGTATCGTTACATTGTGCTGCAAGGTCAAGTGCCTGTTGTGTGGACGTATCGTTACATTGTGCTGCAAGCTCAAGTGCCAGGTCTGTTTACGTATCGTTACATTGTGCTGCAAGGACAAGTGCCAGGTCTGTTTACGTATCGTTACATTGTGCTGCAAGGTCAAGTGCCTGTTGTGTGGACGCATCGTTACATTGTGCTGCAAGGACAAGTGCTTGGATTGTGAACGTATCGTTACATTGTGCTGTAAGGTCAAATGCCAGGTCTGTGGACGTATCGTTACATTGTGATGCAAGGTAAAGTGCCTGGTTTGTGTAGGTATCGTTACATTGTGCTGCAAGGTCAAGTGCCTGTTGTGTGGACGTATCGTTACATTGTGCTGCAAGGTCAAGTGCCAGGTCTGTTTACGTATCGTTACATTGTGCTGCAAGGACAAGTGCCAGGTCTGTTTACGTATCGTTACATTGTGCTGCAAGGTCAAACGCCTGTTGTGTGGACGTATCGTTACATTGTGCTGCAAGGACAAGTGCCAGGTCTGTTTACGTATCGTTACATTGTGCTGCAAGGTCAAGTGCCTGATGTGTGGACGGATGCTTTCTCCGTCGCCCGTGGCGGTCAGTGCCTACTCGCTCAATTAGACTATCAACAATAACACAACTGGCGCTTTCTATGCCGTCATCGATACAAGGCGGTGGAGAAATCGGAGGGCTGTAGGAACGCGGCTACACGTCATGGCTCAAGTGCAGGGCCTGTGAGCGATGTGCTGCTCAAATACTTGAACATTGTAATTTCATAAAATTATTAATTTAAAACCATAGATTTTCAAGAAGATTGTAACCAAATTATTGATTTATTATGCATACACAAGGCTATGTTAAATCTAGATTTTAAATAGTCATAACCGATGCACAACTTTTAAGAAGTTATGAGAAGTGTATTAATGCCTCTTATCTACTCTGTCCATAGTGTTAATTTTCAGTCTTATCTGTTACATCTGTTACAAGCAATAAACTTTTAAATACAAAGTATAAACCTCCCTAGTAATTTCTTTTCCTCCTTTTTGCAATTACATGATGAAAGTTCCGATTAGTTTTCCTCTACATTCTCTTAAATTCGTCTCTTTCACTTCTACCTACATAGGTGTCCCATGGAATTTTCACTTTTACAAAACATTTGAAGAATGCAATCTAACAAGATATCGCGAAGCTTAATGGTTTAACCACGTTTAACTCCGTTAACGCTACTCATTTCTTCCCGATGTATACAGTTTGCACACCGCATTTACCAATTGCATTTCAACACATCTGCGCGTCTCCGGCGTTGCAGCAGCGGTCTCTAACGGCCAGCTAATCACAGATAATCACAGTAATGGCACGCAGCTACTTAGGGGGAGAAAGCTCAATCAGCTGATCCTACCAACCTGCAGCAGATACCTGCCCGTCATAGCGCGAACGGTCGTGACCGAAAACATGGCTAATAAATTTACCAATTTCCAAGGTCAAGTAAAAGTGAACGAAGCCTCCGCACCTGCGCAGTAGGTCAAACTTTCTCTGGGCCCTCCCATCTTCTAAGGCGTTCCGGGACGTTTTGGAAACAGTGGGCCGTGCCGGGGCGGGGACGCGGTGTGTTTGGAAAACGGGTATTTTACAAGGCGTTTATAAATTTAAATTTAAATTTCAAATTACAGGGAATGATGCGTAGAATTCCCTTCAATTGCACGATCGTTCATAGGGTTAATTTTTTAACCCTACAAATTTTCAACCCATTGCAACTTTAATGAATGAAAGCAACAGATTTTTAGCGAATTTCCCTATAGGGAATACGCTATTACGGTAGTAGCCATGGTAAGACCTAAGCCCGGGACCACTTTACTTTTTCATTTTGAGGTCCCCAGAAGCCAAAAACACCATTCGTTCATTTTCATATATATATGTATATATATATATATGGATTTCATATATATGTATATATATATATATATATATATGTGTGTGTGTGTGTGTGTGTGTGTGTGTGTGTGTGTCCGTGGTACTGATAACTTTTGAAGGGAACCTCCGATTTTGATGAAATTTGGTATGGAGGTGTAAGACCAGGTCTATTTTCATGAGTTCACGAACCAGCATTGTCGGGTTATGGGAACGGGGTTTTATGGGTTTTCAAAGGGGTAAAAAATTGGTTTTTGGCATTTTTGGACATCAATTTTAACTAAAACCATTTAAAAGAGCTTAAAAAAACAAACAATTTGGTATTTTGAACTTTTATCATAGCCTAACTGGTTACGGGGCAAATCCAAAAATGTGTTTTCCATGTTATTCTTTTGGGAAATCAAGGAAACTCTATATTTTGCTTATTTATTGGCATAACTTCATCAAATTTGGTATGTACATTATCTATAGACGGTTTAATTTATACTTGCTTACAAAACCCACATGGCGGCAAACCTACATACTCACCCCATGGGGTTTATGGGGAAAATAAAAAATTGCCAGAGTTTGATGCAATTTTGTGTTTACATTCACCAATTATTGATTAACTTAGATTTTCTAACAACACCCAATGGCAGAAAACCTACATACTTGATCCTATGGTGTTTTTATGGGAAAGTATTTCAGAAATAAGTTAATAAAAAAATTGGAATTGATTGGTTGTAGGGGGATTTCTCTTTCCTGGTTCCAGAGCTTTTTGTCCAAAAGAAAACAAGTAGTTTCAATTTGTGGGGTCAATAGCACTGAAAATAATATAAACTACGGGTTATCCAAGGAAGTACAATGGGGCCAGTTCTTTTCTTAGTTTATATTAACAACATAACTAAATTAGATATACTGTATCAGGAGAAATATTTCTTTTTGCTGATGATGCAGCAAAAAGATTTGAGGGTAGAAACTGGCAAGAAGTCCAAAATAAAGCCACAAGGGGGTTGTCTGTAGTAAAACAATAATGGTTTGATCAAAATACACTTTCATTAAATATCTCTAAAACAAAATTTATGCCAATCTCTTTATCACCAAGATCAGATCCGCAATTCAACCATATCGTCATTCATTCATGTAAAAACCATATGAATAATGTCTGTGATTGTGATAAAATAGAAAGTGTTGAAACATATAAATATTTAGGTGTTATGTTTGACAAGCGGTTGAAATGGTCTGCTCATGTAGAATACTTAAAAAGTAAAGTTAGGAAATTAATTTTTGCTTTTAGGAAACTTGGGGAGATTTTGAATTTATCTGAATTAAAACAAGCCTACTTCGCTTACTGCCACTCATTATTTTTAGCGGGAATTATAGCTTGGGGTGGAGGGCTAAAATCAATTTTAGAACCTTTGCATATAATTCAAAAGACAATCCTTAAAGTTGCTCTGGGCCAACGAAGGCGGTTTCCTACTGCGGAACTATTCAATATTTTTAATGTTTTAAACATCAGACAGTTATATGTAAAAACTTTTTTAATTTTGTACACAAACATTCAAATTCCATTTTCAGCATTCCCACTCACAGTCACTTTACTCGTCATTCAAGAAATATTGGTATTCAAGCAATTAATCTTTACAAATCTTTTTCTATTACAAATTCATACTACATCGCTCATATTTTGTACAGGAATATTCCTTCACACATTAGGGATTTTCAAGGTTCCATAAGTAAATACAAACAATGTTTAAATATGTGGTTGTCTGAAATTGGAAGGGAAGGTGCTGAGAATGTCATAACTTCTGGTTACAGAGTTGCTAGACTATGACCCTACTATTTTCTTTATCTCAACATCCTGCCTTGGTTTGTCTCCCATCCCTCCCCCAATCTATAAATTCTATTTCCTTTCCACAGTTAGTTTTTTCATCATATAAATCTACCTAATACTCCACACACTCACTTTCAGTTATAATATTAAATCTCCATGTTTTTCTCTTTTTTCAAATTGTTGTTAAAAATGCACAGCGACTCGTACCCACACACAGGCATTGGCCCATGTGGGTACATTTTCATGTATTTTAATTGTACTACATTGTAGTGTATTATATTTTTTTTTTTTTGGAAATAAAATATATTTTGATTTGATTTGATTTGATTTTGAAATAATCTGAAATTCCATTGGAAATTCGCCGAGTACGCAGGTCTGCTGCGACGGGGGTATTTAACACTAGGCCAGGGGTGTATTTACATATGGGCTAAATGGGCTATAGCCCAGGGCGGCATAATTCGGGGGGCGGCAAATTTTGAAAAAAAACTTCATTTTTTAGAGTTCAAATTAAAAAACTCAAATTATTGGAGGCGGAAATTTTTTGGAAGAATTGTACAGAAAAATTTGAGAACCAAGAGTGACTATTTTCTAAGCGAGACCATAATATCTTAGCGCAAGTGGTCATTAAAGAGCTTTGAAGAGGAGCTAGGAGATCTCAGCACTACGTTGATTTGTCACGGTACCGATCCCCGCGTCGGCGCAAAGGAACCATCCGCCACCTCGCCGCCCCCTCCATCATCATGGAAAGTTAATCTAAAGAGGATTTTGACATAAATAGTAATGTGGACTCATTCAATTTGTCATTGATTACCTCATACAGTAGTACTACAAAAACAGCCCCAGTGAGTGCTGCATAAGTCATATTGGACCGGGGAGTAATGGAATGTAAATTTTTATTCTGTTTTCATTTACGTTTTATGTTTGATGAACTATGTGGATCCAACATCTGTGAATTTATTCTAAATTTTATAGGAGGGCTTAGATATCCCTAACTGATATCTGGCCCTATCAGGGCCGATAGGGCCCTGATAGGGCCCTATCGGCAAAAGAACGACTACGTAATCTTAGCTAATTTAGACTTAAAAGAACGAGCATCACATCTCAACACTATCACATTTGGAAGTTGGAAAATTGGTAATGAAGATCGATCGATGAAACACCAATAATGTTCTATCTGATTTTCACTATAATGAAATTTTTTCCAAAGTATTACCATGGAGCAAAGTTTGATCACCAGGTACCCTAATAAATGCAGCGCATTGCGCTGCACAGGCCCCCTAGTTATATTTTATTTTACGGTGACAGTGAAAAAAGGCTCCATTCTTGGGCCATTTCAGTACAGACGTTATTGAATTTTAATGCATTCCCCTTCAATTTTTTCTATAAGGGATGACTTAGAGGAATGGAACTACTGTAAATCCATATTTGGCCATTAATACTTCATTTTGTGGTACAAAGTGATTTTTTAGTCCCAATAGGGGGTGGCCCACTAGGAGTCACTATAAAATCTTAAATGTAAGCATAGGGCAATATGTACCTCATATTAAAGGTAACCCAACCTCAATCGGACAACTGAGCCGGAAATGCCAGGCGTTTTAACTTTTCATTAAAATCTTTTATAACAATTTCAAAATTCAAAAACTTCCATGTTGTCCAATTGAAGTCGGGTTTGCGGAATTGTGTTCAGTTAAGTGAGATCTTTAATACGAGGTACATATTGCCCTACGCTTAGGCCTACATTTAAGATTTTCTTGTGACTCCTAGGGGGCCGTCCCCCATTGCGGCTAAAAAATCACTTTGTACCACAAAATGAAGTATTAATGGCCAAATATGGATTTACAATAGTTCCATTCCTCTAAGTCATCCCTTATAGAAATAAACGGCATCAGTTAACTGACACATACTTTCTCCCAACAATATAAAAAAGGTGTTAAAAGCTTCAAAACATTAATGTCTTGATGACTCAGTCGGATAGCTACCAGCTGAGCAGCGCTCCTTTGACCCTACGCGCGTCTGTGACTTTTAACAACGTACTGCGTTTACCGCTAAACAAAAAATTGAATTTTCTCCGCAACCACTTGACGTAGAGCAATAATTTAAAATACTGGATTATTTAGTTTTTTGAGCTTGATTTAATGGTTATAAGTAAAATTTATTTCGAGACAACAGCTATTTTGAAAATCCAAAAAATTGATTTTTGAAACACTTTTTACTCTATAACTTTTGAACGCGCATTTTCTCGGAGATGCGGGTGGTGTCATTTTATTCACCATTAATAAACCATAAAATTTTAATCAAAATCGTTAGAGCCGTTTTTGAGAAATTTTGATTTTGACGATTTTTGAGCGTTTTTGGGGGTAAACAACCTTTAAAAATCAAAAATTCAAAAAATGAAAAAAACGCCTGGAATTATTGTGAGTTTGGACCTACTTACCAAATTTCACCAAAATCGGACCATGGGGCATTCTCTAGCTCTGTTTACATCCAGACACACGGACACACGGACACACACACACACACACACACACACACACACACACACACACACACACACACACACACACACACACACACACACACACACACACACACACCACACACACAGAGACATCACTCTGAAAACCACTTTTCATCACACTGTACGGAAACAGCTATATTCATCACCAGCTGAGAGTGTAGAAAAACCGTTTTCCCTCTCTAGAGAGGGAAAATCAGCTGTTGATTTTCCCACACTAGTAATTAGTTATGATTACTGACACAAGTAACGCTAGCAGTGCTAAGAGTATATTATTCCCTAAATCAGCTGTTCTCAATAATGTAATCAGCTGTGTAAAACAGAATCACTGTTTTCATTGTACTGAGCAAATCAATTGAGCATCCATAGGTGGTTTCTTAAACTTGCATTATTTAATTAATTACTATTATTAATTATCTACAGTGTGATGAAAAATGTCGTTCATAACTCGAGTAGAAAGTGTTATTCCGTGCCTTGATCGAAATTCCGCGCTCGGCTAAAGTCTCGCGCGTAAACTCGATCTCGGCCCGGAAAAGACACTTTCCACTCTTGTTATGAAATATACTATTTTTGGACTCAGGGGGCACCAAAATGGATAAATCCACAAACAACTCAAATTCGAAAATTTTGACGAAAACAATACTTTCTCCATATACGATGGTATAGGGGGAGAAAGTAAATTAAGGGGATTAAAAAATTAAGGGGAATGCATTAAAATTCAATAACGTCTGTACTGAAATGGAACAAAAATGGAGCCTTTTTTCACTGTCACCATATAATAATATACAATATTGCTCGTTATCCTCAAACCGAACACGGTAACATTATATATCATTGTAAAGCTAAAATAATTCTCTACAAACTTCAAATTTACGGTTTTACATATAAACTTCAAACAAAGGAGCTGTAAGGGAAGGTTTTTATATAATGAAAATTTAAAAAAATCAATTTTTTACGTTTGTATCGATTTTGCCACAAAACCTTATGGTTTTTGTAATAAGTGGTAATGACAATTTTTGTAGCAAATTTTATTGGGAACAAAATAAAAGCAATCGAAGTGGGATCCTTACGAAACTGTAGTTGGTTTCTAAGATACTACAGTTTTGACTTTAAAGGGGCGTAGGGCGGAAAGCTCAAGGGGGATTTTTCGGGACTTATGGGAAAATGCACACCTTATAGTCTATCATCTGTGAAAAATTCAGCTCCTCCGGAATTACTTCCGACACGAACCTATTTTGACTGGGCTATTTATAGTTTAGATAATAACTAAAATAACAGTATGGTTTTTGTAAAATTTGAAGATATGTATTTTTTTAGTTGCGAAACAATTATCCAATTATCTTCATCTGATTACCACCGATTATTAGAATATCATAGTATATACATTCAATATTATTGAAGATTCGAATGAGTGTATCCGATACACCGACTATCGGTTGGGTAACACTCACGTTACGGTCGTTGGTTATCCGACCGTATTGCGCCTTACTCCGTGGATTCCCGACCCCGATTAACCGGATTCCTCGCGTTTATTCGGCCGGCCGGGTCAAGATCGGTCACTTTCTAGGATGACACCGGCCGGACCGTGCACCATTATGGTTCTTCGCCGGACGCCGTGTATTTCATAATTCAGGCACTCGAAAGTGTCTTCTGGAATTTCTCGTTTGCGAGAGATACATTGTCTTAACACATATTGACTTTTTATAAGAATAGTTACACCGGCGGAGCGTAGCTTGAGCGACGTCTTTTCAATCTCTCTTTTGCTTTTGACGTCTCTCTCTCTCTCCCTCTCTCTCTCTCTCTCTCTCTCTCTCTCTCTCTCTCTCTCTCTCTCTCTCTCTCTCTCTCTCTCTCTCTCTCTCTCTCTTTTGCTCTCTCTCTCTCTCTCTCTCTCTCTCTCTCTCTCTCTCTCTCTCTCTCTCTCTCTCTCTCTCTCTCTCTCTCTCTCTCTCTCTCTCTCTCTCTCTCTCTCTCTCTCTCAGAGAGAGCCTATTATTTTTAAAAAATTTGTATATATAGTTTATATAATCTATATATAGTTTATTTAAAAAAATTGTTATTAGTATTAAATTTATCATTTCAATTGATGTTAAGTGTAAGAGAGGACCTCATGGTCCTAACTTTGCATCGTAAAATAAAACATTTGTCATTTGTCTCTCTCCCTCTCCCTCTGCGAATATATTTCTGGATTTATAAAACAAGTGGGATAGCATCCAGTGCTATGGGACTGTTCTAAACTACAATACAGGGGCGCAAATTTTAGTGACATAGCTTGGGAAGAAGCTCTTTGCTAATAAGTTAGCATACGTTTGTAGTTTATGGACCACATTTGTATAGAATGTGGGCCGGTTAGTAGCTGCTGAGCCAGAGCTGAATTTCCGTTGTTCGGATTAGCTCTTGAATTATGTCATACAACTGAAACGTATGTAATTTACATTATACATCGTTTCTATAAATATGCTTGAAGGGAAACTTGAAGATGTTTTAGGGTTAGCCTATACGTAGTTTTTATGCGATGTCGTTAAATTCATTTTCACTCAACTATAAAAAAAAAAACAATTTAACTGAATGCAAAGGCAAAGTAATAGTCCATTCAAAACGCAGGGTAGGTATATCCAAACGCAGCACTATTATAGACTACTTTTATTTTTTGTATTTTCGGTAATTGATTAAGAAAATCGAGGAATTTTAAAATTGTTACAAAAAACAACAACAAAAAATAAAAGGTGTTTTTATTAGCTCCAAGTTTGAGCAATAACCTACAGACCCCGCGGTTTTAATAGACTATTATATACAAGGTTGATTAAAGAAACGAACTAAGCTCATTTTAAAGCTTTTAAGTTCGATGGACCTGCCTTAAGCAGATAGCCATGCGCTCCTCCGGGGTTACGCTTTTTCTATAGTTAGTGTCTTCTTTTTTAATATCATTGGATATTAACCCCACAAAAAATCTCATTGAACTGTTTTCGGTTAAGCCTGAAGAATGTTTTAAACTTGTCATCTTTCTGATCGTTCATATTTAAGTCTTCTATTAAATAATGGTACTTTCCGTAGACTGATCTTCTTTCATTAATCTTTCACTTTGTTTGCTTTGATAATGAAAGTAGTGTAAAAGTAAGGCTTTTAAAACAGTTCAAGGTCACCTGAGGGATGACGTCATCGATGACGTCATCGAGGTCAATGACCCCATCGATGACGTCATCGATTGCATCATCGATGACGTCATCACCAATGACGTCACTTCCTTGACGTCACACCCATGACGTCACAGAAATGACGTGCTGATGACGTCATCACTCCTTACGTCACCAAGATGACGTCATCGATGTCACAAAGGTCAAGGTCACGCTGAAACCTAAAATTTTTTGGCACTTTTGCTGTTTCTCGCACTACGCTCCGAGTTTCAGTCACAGTTACCATGACCTTGACAACTTGGAGCGAATTTGCGATGAGAAACAGCAAAAGTGCTGAGGAAACTTGAAGTTTGCAACGTGACTCTGCCTAAACCGTCATGTGACACCGCTCGGGTGACCTTGAACTGTTCCAAAAGCCTTACTTTAACCATTACTGCAACCGCGATGTGCACCCTACGACAGACACCGAGCGACTGACTGTCCGGCCCCGCGCACTCTAGGTATATTGGCTTAAGAGACTAAGACTCTAAACTGTCAGGAATGGGAGTAACTAACTGAATTAACTGAATTTTGCAAGGAAAAGTCATTTCATCCAATATTCTAAACAAATCTTCATCAGTAAAACTTACATTAGTCTGTTTGGTATAAAACTTAGGGTGTCCGCGCAACAGTTTGCGCCACTTAGCTAAAGTTGAAACCCTTTTGACTTTGAGTGGTGGACAGTGAGCAACTAATAAAGCCTTAACACGGCTAAGTTTCCTACCTAAAGCGTCTTGCGACATGGCTTCCCCTCACAAAAGTCCGCACAATACTGAGAGACTGCTTGTAGCGCATGAGTCAAGGGAAAAGAGGTGGGGGAAACAGCAGGAATGGGGGAAGGTCACAGTGGTGGGGGAAGCTGAGGTGGTACGCTGGAGTATCGCATTACTTTACCATGAGCTGTCCTACAGTAAACACACTGTTCTCTTGGCCCGAGTTGGCACTAGAAGAAACATTTCAGCAGAAATGGAAAAGATTACAGTAAAATTAATTTAACTTAAAACTTGGACTGGACACTTATGGCGATACCACGTGGCGTGCAAACGCCACCCTAAACATTACAAGTTAGGTTATTGAGCACCTCTGGTACGATAACCGATGTGCTAGAGTTAAAGTGTGATGACCTTGAGTCAAAAACACTGAAATACTACAAGTCGATATCGTCCCAGAGTTAAAGTGTAGTGACCTACATTCAGAACTTGTAAAATTACTTACATATAGAGAGCTAGAGAACAGCGAGACGCACCGCATGGAAGCCGGAGACATACTGGCGAAGCGGTGTTGTGCAGCCTAGGGACCCAGTTGTGGTGGGGGTATAGCCAACACTTAGAGTACAAGTGTTGTGGGTGACCTTGACCCACTTAACTTACCTGACCCCCCCCCCGACAAAAAGTGCGAGCCCCCCCCCCCCGACAAAAAGTGCGAGCCCCCCCCCCCCGACAAAAAGTGCGAGCCCCCCCCCCGACAAAAAGTGCGAGCCCCCCCCCACCCCCCACCCCCACCCCCACCCCCACCCCCCCCTCCCCCACCCCTGATATCCTGGGCGTGGCAGCCCCGGTGGGGATATAAGGGGGCCCAGCCAGAGCCGGCTCGCAGTCCGCTCCCGCGCGTTGAACGTGAACGATCGGGACGGACCGCCATAGGCATCACTAAACATTGAATGGCGCCTTCAGTGTTTAGCGAAGTCTACTCTAACTTTAAGACTTGTATTAGTTGTAAGATATTGCGCTTGCGTTTGGGTATTGCGAATTGTTCTATATTAGAGTGTTTTACTTGTACCCTATGTCTCCTGTGTGTGTGTCTTTTATCCTTTGTGTCTTGTTTGTCATATGTGTTTAATGTGTATGTGCTTGTTCCAGCATTGACTACGTTGAGCTCAATTGTGTGTTGTAAGTGTGTTATATTTTTCTAAAGTGTATACGCTTGTTGTAGCATTTCCCCCTTGAGCTTTTGCAATGCTCAAAGTAAATCGTAAAGACAGGGAACGGGAGTAGGCCCCCCGTGTAAAGTTACTTTTGTATAATTGTTAGGCTCCTCTCATGCATGCTTCAATGCGGCTGAGAACTCTCATGCATGCTTCAATGCGGCTGAGAAATAGGAGTTGGTCCGTTTGTACGCCTATATGGGGGTAATGAGCCGATGGCCTCTGCACTCGGACCGAGGACGTAAGCCACTAGGGTGTCCTCAGTTAGTTTCCCTTCCGGAAACTCAAAATTATGTAAATGAAACTTTGTTAGCTATTTGTGTTTTTTTGTCCCCAAGGCCCCCGAACATTCGTGGTTCGCCATGGATGTACGGGGGCCGAAATTTTTTAATGTTCGTATGGCCTTGACCTAGTAAGAACTTATATAAATTTACTGCATTGCTGAACTTAAATATTAAATACTAAAGATAGGGAACGGGAGTAGGCCCCCGTGTAAAACCACTTTTTATAATTAATTGTTAGGCTCCACTCATGCATGCTTCAATGCGGCTGAGAAATTGGAGTTGGTCCGTTTGTACGCTTATACGGGGGTAATGAGCCGATGGCCTCTGCACTCGGACCGGGGACATAAGCCACTAGGGCTGTCCTCAACCTCTTTCAAAATTATGTAAATGACCTTTTGTTAGCTATTGGAAAAGTTATTTGTTAGCAATGCAGTAAATGCTTAAGTCTTGCGTGGTGAAGGTTAGACGACATTGGATGTTGCCTGTTGTCATAGTTGGGTCTCTTCGGAGGCTACAGCGATGACAACCCAAGTGCCCCACACCCCCATAGGGGCGTGTGGGGCTTATTTTTTTAAAAGTTTCGCGTGACCTTGAACCAAATATTATAAGTTTCTCTTTGGATTTTAACTGGTAGGTATTACAAACACACAAGTCTGGAGTTCCCCATAGTTGTATCTTTTCGGAGACTATAGCGATGGCAACATAAGAACGCCTATAAGGGTTTATTTCTTTAATTAACCCCCCCCCGACAAAAAGTGCGAGCCCCCCCCCTCCCCCCCCCTCCCCCACCCCCTCCCCCACCCCCTCCCCCACCCCCTCCCCCGCCCCCCCCGCCCCCCCCGAACTTTTTTTGAGAAAAAATTTTGACCTTGACCAAAAAGTTTTTTTGCTCCGGACGAGAAGTGCCCAAACAAAAAAAATTTGTACAAAGTAGTGGATTTAGACCAAAGATCATTGGTTTATCAAACCTGTTGAAGAATAAATTGAAAATGGGTGTTTAAAAGCCAAATCTACTACATGATTGATAAACTGGATGTATATGACGTCACCTTCCCCCACCCTTCAACCTCGGGTATAAAGGGACCCGGTTGAGCGCGCTGCTCATTATTGCGTGGACATTCACCGAGTGCACACTCAAAAGCCAAACTGTAAAAAATGGCTCTTTGCGATATTTGTGGTGAGTTTTTCCAAGATGAAGATATCTTTGTTTTACACCGAGAATTGCATCATGAAGAGAACAGAAAAGAAGAGATTGTTGTAAGTGAAGAAGACTTGGATGCGTTTTATCGGTTATTGGAAAACTACCTGAAGCAGATGGACGACTGTGATAGCTATCTACAGTTACACCGAGAATTGCATCGTGAAGAGGACAGAAAAGAAGAGATTGTAGTAAGTGAAGAAGACTTGGATGCGATTGATCGGTTTTTGGAAAAACCCCAGAAGCAGAAGGAGGACTGGGCTAGCTATTTACAGTTAATGCAAAGAAGAAGACCAAGTGTTATTCAATTCGCCGGAGCTGGACCATCTACAGCTGGAGGATTTATTCAAGAGGAAATGAAAGAAAAAGTGGAAGATTTAAAACAACTGCGTACCCAAGAAGAGGATATGGAAGATATAAGACAACTGCGCACTACAGCCTTGCCAGGACCAGTTGTAATTCATTTCAAAATTAATAACGTGCAATTAGAATTGGAAAATTTTATAACTCAAGCTAAAAAACTAGTTGTAAAAACATTGACGGAAGAATTGGCAAGATTGAACTTTATTAAATTTGGATTGGTGTTGGAGGCTATGTTTACTAATACCGATGGTGAAAATTCACCGAGAGCATTCATTGCTAAAAACCGAACCCTTACAACCACATCTGATATCAACGAAATTTTAGAAGAATGTTTGGTTGAACTGCTAGTGAAACTTCAAGAACATGAAGGAAGAGGATCCGGCTGGACGCTATCATCAATTGAAGGTATGGATGTGAGGGTTCACAAGCATGGATATGGTATGAGAGGAAGCAGCTTTATCCCTCTACCAAAGGTGATCCGAGATACAAGATCATGTATCAATGTGAAAAATGAGGATAATGAATGTTTCCGGTATGCAATGTTAGCAAAATATGTGGAACCTAATGCCTGTAGACCTAGCATAGCATACGAAGCTGTTCAACACCGCTATAACTTCCATGGTATGTCGTATCCTGTTAGTCTTAATGATGTTGCTAAATTTGAAAGAAAAAACCCAGGAGTTTCAGTTAATGTGTTTGGTTTAGACGAATCAAATAACGTATACCCGTTACGAGTTACAAAGACTGAACGTCAAAATCATACGGATTTACTGCTATTGACCAAAGGTGAAATATCACATTATGTTTACATCAAGAACTTTGAAACTTTGGTTGGACGACAAGTGACTAAAAATAAAATTAGAGTAACAGTGTGTAAGAGATGCTTTTGTTTCACAAATAAAGACTTGAGACGTGGAGGATCAGAGTGGTTGTCAGAACACCAACGTCTTTGTAATGACAACTATGAAGTGAAGATTAGTCTGCCACCACCATCTAGAGCATTTGTCCAGTTCAATAAAACAGTTCACCAATACCGGATTCCACTAGTTATCTACGCTGACTTTGAATCCACGTTAGTGCCACAGGAACTTCCGGATGGTGAAGTAACTAGAAGAACCAAATATCAATTGCATCAACCTAACAGTTTTTGCTTATTGGTGAAATCTACTTTACCTGAAGAACAATTGCAAGACTATGGCTTAACATCCACTCCAATACTCTACCGTGGTGAAGAAGCCGCTAAGTATTTTGTAGACCAGTTGTACGACATTGCTGAAAAGGCGCAACGCTTATACGGTAATGTTGTACCTATGGAACCTTTGAACCAAAATCAACAAGAAGAATGCAATTCGGCAACAAGATGTTATTTATGCAAGAAGAGCTTCAGTGAAGAAAATCAAAAAGTAAGAGATCACGATCACCTGACAGGGTTATACAGAGGAGCTGCTTGTAATTCATGCAATATAAATTACAAACTGCCAAACTTTATCCCTGTCGTGTTACACAATCTTAGCGGCTATGACTCTCACTTCATTATCCCAGAGTTAGGACGAGATGATGGAAAAATTGAAGTATTAGCTGAAACATTGGAGAAGTACATCAGTTTCTCAAAAACAGTAGGTAAAATTAAACTTCGCTTCGTAGACTCTTATAGATTTATGTCATCTAGTTTGAGTAAATTGTCTGAGAATCTAAGAAGAGAAGACCTAAAAGAAACCAGCAAAATTGTACCTGAAGATAAATTGGACTTAGTAATGCGTAAAGGAGTGTTCCCCTATGATTACATAACTTCTGTAGAAAAATTTGAAGAAACCAGTCTGCCACCGATTGAAGCCTTCAATAGCAAGTTAAATGAAAGTGCAATCACCGTTGAAGACTACAATCATGCTTGTAATGTTTGGAACCAACTAAACATTCAAACCTTAGGGGAATATTCTGACTTTTACATAAAATTGGATGTAACTCTGCTGTGCGATATGATGGAAGAATTTC